>JAOPJL010000116.1:9401960-9414413 GCA_027123545.1 Trisopterus esmarkii
ACTGACAAAAATAAGTCACAAAAACAAGAATGCATGTGTGTGTGTGTGTGTGTGTGTGTGTGTGTGTGTGTGTGTGTGTGTGTGTGTGTGTGTGTGAGAGAGTTACTTAATGCACTTGAAGTTCCAGTGATAAAGCCCAGCTTGCATTAGAATAACTATTTAAACCCTGCCAGTGTCTGAATTCATCATTCTGTATTTTCCAGAGACATCGCTTTCATCATCATCACTGACAACATCAGTCAATTTCAGAATCGTTGTGGTTTCATTGGCCACAATACTTCTTGTTTGTCTTTTCATTAGGTGAGATTTTCTAGCCCCCCCCTCTCTCTGCCTCTGTCTTGCTAACTCTGTCATTCTCTCTGTCACACTCCCTCTCTCTGTCACTCTCTTTCCTCTTTCTCATTTTCTATTAATTTCTCTTTCTCCTTTATCTCTGTCCTCTTACCAGAAGAACAAGGGCCTCCAGAGAAGCATCTGGCCTGGGGGAGACGGTTGATGAGGAGAAGATGACGGACAGGAATGAAGACTTTTGACTTTACCATCCTTGTGGGACTTGAGTTGACCCAAACTAAAGCTGATGTATAAGACTAAACTCATCATGGCGCGGGTCATGTTTTACCCTCCCCTATGGTAACCAGATAATAGTACAGGTCATTCTATGTTCCTCCCCTATGGTCACCAGATAATGGTACAGGTCATTCTGTTCCTCCACTATGGTCACCAGATGATATGGCAGACAGAATCGGATTACAGATGCCAACATGTTTTGTTTCCCTGGCAACTCTAGGCTGTATGAAAACCCACAGATGTTAACATCAGTCACCACATGGTTTGACGAATTAACCAAGAACCAAAATGCACTCGTTTCCTCTCTCCTGCTCTGTCACTTCCTGTTGCTGTGTATGGAAACATTTCTGACCAATAGCTCCGCCACTTCAGCACAGAGAGAACTAATAGAGCTTCAGGAACTGCCTTGTCCAATCAGATCAGAGAAAGAAGGTCGAAAAGACACAAAGCTGTGGTAAGCTTCTCTTGGGATTTCTATATTGACTAAATGTAAGATAATATAACATAACGATATCCATATAATATAATATATAATATCACGGCCAAAAGATGTGTGTGCCTCCAGATGATATCATGAATCGTATCGACTGTGTCGGGTTCTCCGACATCTCTGGTACTTCCACTTCCCCATCAATCTGAAGCACAGATTGAACTGCGACATGGAGGAGAAAGTGATTGTTGCCATTGCGGACTCCCAGAGCTTGATTCAGAAATCAAGTGTTGTTTAATTTTGGGACAATTGCTGTACTGCCCTTGAATAAAAAATGAATGGCCCACCCTACTATGAAAGAGTCCACCCTATAGAAAAAACTCCTTTGAGGAGTGAAGAAGAGAATTAAGCAAATTGTAATTTCACACAGCGACATCTGTTGGATTGAATTTAATAGCAGGATCGCAGGTCGGACCATCTGATGCTGTCTGGTATAGAGTGTAGCCTAGACTATAGAGACTTCAGCCTCCCAGGGTGACTAAAGCTCATGTCTTCTTTCAAGATAAATGTACAAGCCAGATAAAGAAAGCATCTCAGCATTGTACACCATATCCAAAAATACACTGCATGGTGGTATTGAGCATGAAGCTTTGCCTTGAAGGTCCTCACTCAACCATAGATGGCAGTCAACCTGAATGAGTTACTACTACTATTAGCAATAATACATTCATAATACACATTCAATTCAATTTCAACCACAATTTGCACTAAATGCACATATTCTATTTTTATTCTATGGACAATGTGAAAGCACAACCTCCCATTGTACTTTATTTACATACATATCTATTTATAATACAGTACAATATAATTTTTTACAAAGAATTTGGTTGAACTTGTCTACTTGTGCAATGACAACAAAGGCTTTCTATTCTATTCTATTCTAATAATAAAGCTATACAGAGAAGTCAACCTGAATGAGTTACTACTATGAGTCATAATAATAAAACTGTACGGAGAAGTCAACCTGAAAGAGTTAGCTAACTGTCAGCTCTATTGCTAAAGAAGAGATTAAGGGCCTGACGTGGAGAACCGTATGCAGTGAGATTGTTTTCTAGCAATGTACAGCCATACATGTGATGGTTTTCTGCGCTGATAGCGCTCCATTTCTTTAAGTGCTGAATACCTCCCAACACAGACTCTTGATTTGTTATGCTCCTCTCTTATTAACTTCTCATAACGTAACATAAAGAATGTGATATTTACATGTTAACATTGGAGCTGCCATATTTCTAGGCCAGAATTTAGGTTTTCTACAACGTGAGCCTCTGAGACTAACTGTGATTAAGAGCAATACCTATAAATCAATACATTTCAGTGTCGACAGACAGACTATTCATTTTTATGACAATTGATTTTCTGTTAATTGTAAAGGTGCATTATACCCAGTAGAGATATTCAGAACATGCATTCATACGATTAAAGACTTGTTAAAGAGAGTTCAGGTGTGTGATGGAAGTATGAGTTAAAAATAATACACACGCTTAGAGAGAAGTACCACGGTGTAGTAGTTCTCTAAGGAAAGGAACACAATTGTTTTACTCAGGCCACTTCCATACCAACCATATCAACCACACAGTACACCTCCCCATCACTTTGTGCTAGAGATGACAGCAAGCTAACATTAACTAGCTTAACCAACTAGTAAGCTGTGCAGAAAACTATTTAAAGTTCTATGTTGTTAGCTGAAAATACGATTTCATTCTGTCTTGTAAATTAACTATTAAAACAGTTTAAGTATAGAGTAAGTACAGAAATCTGTTAAAAAAAAGAAAAAGAAGAGAAGTAAATACAGATAAAAAAGCAGAAGACCGAACAAAAAGGAAGTTTGTGCCACTGTGGTCTTAAGGTTATTTTAATGCTCCAGGCCTTGAAGTTCAAAACCCTTCTTGTTAATACTGATAATTATGGTAAGAGGAGGAAGGTTTGGAAGTTTTCTTTTTTTCGTTCAGCTTAGTATTTGTTGAACTGGCATACACATCAGACCAGCTTTCTCTTCTACAGTAAGACCATGTACTTTTTTTTTACTTTAATTTCACTGTTTAACAAATATAATGACGCCTACAAATCCTAATAAGATATTGTGGTTTTCTTGGCTAAAATACTAACAATGTTGTGTTTTTTACAAACTGATGTATTTCTCCTTTTATGTTCTTTTGATCATTTATAAATTTTACCTGCAGGTGAGTTTAAATATCTCTCCAGAACAACAAAGTGTGAGAGGAGAGGACTAGAGAACTATGAATTTGCCATTTCTAGCCATCCTTCTGTCATTACCAGGTACATTTCATTTGTGAACATTTAGTTAAACTGTTTCAATAAGTACAATAAGAACCAAGCAACTTGAATAAGGAGAGGGTGAAAGCACAGCATGTTGGTAATAGATTTTGTGTTTAAGAAGCAATCTCTTGAACGCTGTGTTTGGTTAGGGAAGACTAATAAAATAGAGAAAGGTCCACTTCACATATTTTGAGTTTAGGTTATAAGTCTTTGATGTGAATCCCACATCAATGCAAGTTGTATACAGCCTCTTGTAGTAATAGTTATGTTGTTTTTTGAGATCATAAAAATTAAACAGTAATTATTTGACAGACTATACTGTATATTTGCATTTCAGAATACATAACATATTGTTAGCCATTTCCTGGTTGCTAGGTGATCCTGAATTATTTACAACATTGATGGATAATTCAGTTGGTCTATTTTTGCATACATCATCCAGTCTGAAGGTCAGAAGCCAACATGGTTTACTATCTTAAAAATGTTTGCTCTATCGTTATCACTAGTTGTATTATAGTTGTATATTGTTAGCTCTATCACTAGCTCTATCACTAGCTGTATAATGTTCGTCTCATGATGATCTGGAACGTTCCTCTCACAGCTCAGTGGTCCGCATGTATCTGTAGTTTCCAGCTCCACCCAACAGCCTCCATCTCTTTCTGTATCTTGTGCATTTCATCAGTTGAACCTCTGTCTTGTTAATTTTCAATTAGATGTTTTTTCTTTTCTTTTTTCAGCACTACAGGGTGATGAATACGCAGTAAATTACACATCTACTTATGTGTGTGGATTAAGAAAATCAACGGTTGACATCAGCTGCACCTATAAATTCCCTTACAATAGCCAAATAGTCGAAACACTGTGGTTTACTAAAGGATTATATTATGATCCAGTTAATCTGGAAAATGATGCAGACTATAAAGGTCGTGTTGAATACATCTGTGGAAAGGTGAACTGTACCTCGCCCAGCTGTAATGGAATGTGTACTCTGAGAATCAAAGACCTGAGACAGAATGACTCAGCTGAGTACAAGTTCAGGTTCATAACAAACATGGAAAAAGGGAGATTTAGTGGTATCCCTGGAGTGACGTTATCTGTGACAGGTAAAATTGAATAACTGTGTGTCTGTCTGTGTTCTTGCAGGTTTGTGTTGTGTGTATCTTAATTATTGTATTTACTGTGTAATTCATTCTCAGACCAGGTGAAGGTGTCCTTCCCTTCCTCTACTGATCCTACCAGGGCAAACATGACATGTGACAGTATGTGTGGTGGTGGTTTTACCTACATCTGGTTCAGGAATGGACAGAATGTAGAACAGGGGAAGTACTACAGGGGCAACATTAGTTCTGAAGACAACTATACATGTGCTGTTAAAGGATACAAACATCTCCAATCTCCTTTAGTGTGTAAGTCAACTCCATAGTACACTGGCACGATACAAGATGTTATGGAACTTTTAGGGTAAATAACTAAAATGTAATTTTACTACGATTGGTATCGAACTATTATTTTTAAGATAATTACGTGTTACTTTTAACAGATGCTCCAAAGACCCCCTCAGTGACCGCGAATCCCTCTGGTGAAATAGAGGAGGGCAGCTCAGTGACTCTGAGCTGCAGCAGTGATGCCAACCCAGCAGCTAACTACACCTGGTTCAAGGAATGTGGAGACTCAGTGGGACAATCAGGACAGAACTACACCATCACCCATTTCACATCTGAGCTTGGAGGAAACTATTACTGCCAACCCCGTAATGCTATCGGAAGTCATAATTCCACCTTTTTGTGCATTCGTATGAAAGGTAATTTCCTACTTCAAACGCGCACACACACACACACACACACACACACACACACATACACACACACACACACACACAGGCACACACACACTGACAGTCCCAGAGTATCAATAGGCCAAGTCTTAACACTTCGCCAACCATGAGCACACAGTTCATTATTGACCTATTCATTTAGCAGTTTATTGAAATCTGAACTCAAGGTTTAATTCAGAATACTATGTTCCAGGATCACCATTCCCGACAATAGCAGTAGCAGTAGGAATAATTGGTGTTCTACTGGCCACCATACTCCTCCTAGTCTTCCTCTGGATGAGGTGAGATACACTCTCCTCTTTCTCTCTTTCGTTATGACATTCCTTCCCTCCTCCTGTTTCCTCTAAATGGTTCTGTTCTCTTCAGCAGAACAAAGAGGGCTTCCATAACCGGTGGACAGGGAGGAAGGCCAGATCTTGTGGAGGAGGTGAGACACAGGAATACATTTATTACTAACCCATCCTTCACTAAGACATGACCTGAGGCCTCCACACAAGACCACACAGGAGTCGTCTAGTTGTTTCTTTAGCAAGTATCCTTTACTGTCACTAGGAGATACTTGAAATCCGCAGTCACTAGAGTAATAAGTCTTGTGTGTATACTTTCTGTGGGACAGTGTTTCCGTGACACCTGTCGACTATGTTATGGTGTGCTCAACTGAGAATAGAAACCTCAGTTTAATCATTATAAGAGTTTCTTAAGTTAAGAGTCAGGACTTGACAAAGTGATGTTTGCTAATTGGTTGAGAGATCTAGAGCACAAACTGGACTCTGGAAAGACTTCTGCTAGTGAGAAGATTGAGAAGATGGATTAATGGAAGGAGTGATGAATACTCGTGTTTTAAAGAAGCAAATTAATATCTTGTTGACAGACAGAAAGGTCTTACCAGCTCATCTGTTGGAAGAAACCTTGTACGAAGGACTTCAAGTGCAGCCTACAGCAGTCTGCATGGTGTTAAGTTATCCTTTATTGTCCCTTTTTTGGGGAAATTATTTCTCTGCTTTTGATACAGGAGCCTGTGAACCCATACACACTTGCACATACACACATAGAGGAGTGATGTTGGGACCACTAGTTACAACCAAGGGTCTCTTAATGAACCAAAACAACTGGCCTTCAGGACTGTCTTTGGAAGTGTAAAGTGTCTTCTTAATATACCTTTCTGTCCTCACTCCACAGCCATTTCCTGTTCCGGTGTATGACAACGTCTCAGCTCTGACCAATCCCTCAGCTCCTGCAGCACAGAGAGAACCAATAGAAAAGCAGGATGACCTTCACTATGCCAGCATCCACCACTCTCACTTGGAGAACCAGGAAGTGCCACGCTGTTTGGCTGGCTCCTGTGTCCAATCAGATCAGACAGAGGAGGTCCTTTACTCTGCGGTCAACGTTAAAAGACACAACGCTCTGCCTGAGTAAGCTTCTCTTGGTATTTCTAAAGCCAAAATAGACAAACAAGGTGGCTCATATGTCCTCTGTCTTTACAGGGCCTGTGACCAGAGAGAGACTGGAAAAACCTGAGTTGTACAGCACCGTCAAGAAAACACCCAAGGGGGTGAACCAGTAGTGGCAGCAGGATTTCATGGTGGAATAACGGACAGTGTTTCATTCATTCAGTTTAAACAGGACAATACGCTGAATGATTGTTTGCTGCATATCATTTGGGCACTTAATTTCCTTTTCTGAATACTTGCCACCAATGCTTATACAAGATCCAGTTTAGTAAATTCAACTTATTTACTCGATTGTTCCACTTGTGATGGCCAACAGCGAGGTTACATCTTATCGAGGCTGTTGCTCTTGTGGGCGTCGCTCTGCTTCATCGCTGTCACCTGCTGGTTACCTGGTTGTACTGCACCTGTAAGGGACTTTAATTACAATACCGGTCTTTGTGATCCAACCAACCTAGCCTTCTCCTGTCCACACTAAATCATTCTTCTTATTATAGAACATATTTTCTCCCTTTTAATAACTTGTTCTGCCAGTTAATCTGAAACATTTGAGAACCAAACGGAACCACTTTTAACTGAAAGGAGATTTTTGGGTAATGTGCCTTTAAATATGTTGTGTGCTGTATGGTTAATATTACAATTCTGTTCACTGCTTTACTTCAATATCAGTAAAAGGTGATATTTGCATTTTAAGTTTTGAGTGGTGGGATCCTGTGATCGATTTTACGATTACGATTACGAAATACGATTACGATAAAGAAATAAAGAAATAAAAGCTTATTGTTATTGTGGATTATTACTGGATTATTACTGTGGACTATCGCTGGGATTTTAACTAATGATTATCACTAGGATTATGACCAGGGATAGGGTGATCAATGGGGCATCCTTCCTTCCAGGTAGTGTTAGGGGTGCAATTAGTGCCCTGATTGATTATTATTTGGTTATTATTACATGTCTACATGTTGTTGCTGGGGTCATATCTATTCATTACAAGGGTCATGTGTCTATGTTGCTTTAGGGTCACGTCTACTTGTTGATAGGATCTAGCGCTTTCAACTGAACCAAAATAATCAAAATTTTATATTGCATGAAAAAAAAATAGATTTGAATATATTCTAATATATATTGCTAAATTAGCAATGCCTACAAAGGAGGACATGGTATATAAAATTAACTGAGCATCATAAGAAAGAAAATAGATGAATGAAGCTAGGATGATGTTTATGCTGTAGTTGAGAGTGATGGTTGTGAGTATGATGGAGAAGGTGTGCAACGCCCTTCTCCTGATGTCTTTCCTCGTGGTTGATTTTGCTGCAGCGGTGGCCTCTCCCGGGCGAGGCTTCCGAAGTGTCCTGATCACAGAGGTGCAGCAGAACAGCTTGAGGGAAAGCAGCATCAGGTACTCAGTAAGGTAAACATATGGAAGCCCGACCCAATAATTACAGAGGTAAAAAAAGAGAGACCCGCACAAGCCAGCCAGCCAGACCACAGCAGAAATTCCAACCCGATACTTGAAGACTTTTGACCTGGAGGAAGGTTACAGGCCGGATCACCCCCAGGTACACCTCAACGCAGATGCAGCACTGAAAGAGCGGACGGGTGGTGTGAACCATACCAAAGCTCATCTCTCCCAAGAGCTTTGAGGCACATACAGGGATATCAAAATAAAAGTGTTGGACAGGCAGGCTGTCGACAGGTCCTTGTTGCGTTCCCTCAGAATCAGAAACAGAACGTAGCCCTTGGTTGATGAGGTAAATCCGTCACCATCATAAGTTGCAAGTCCACCGTAGTGACGTCCTCCCCAATGGATGAATTCATTTGGCAGCTAAAAGAAGACAGAACATGAGATCTAAGGCAGCAAGATTCAGTCTCACAATAAAACCTGTTATGTTATATAATAATACACAAACAAAAATACTAACTTATCTATATTATATATATATATATATATATATTATATATATTATAAATTCTGGACGCCCATGGTGTTTACATATTTTAAATGTTAACTTCTCTAGTTTGAGGCCGACATGCATCTAGTATAAAAATAGCGAATTACAGATAATGTTAAAAGAAAAAAGACCTTACTTGCTTATGTGGTCTTGTGGAGATGTGGAAAAAATGATGGCCGTCTTCTTGAAGGGTTGAGTCATCCCAACCCGTGTTTGCATCGAAGATTCTTCTTTAGGGCATTGGGGGTTTCACTGAAGTGAAGTGCAAGAAAGCAAAGCCAGCACAGGCTAAACTAGTCAAATGGAAAGAGATAAAGAGTCGTGTAAGGAGCTCCTATGGCTCTCTCGATGATCTGCTTTTCCTTAGCTCAGGATTGTAGTGTATAAGGATCTGCTTTTCAAAAGGTGTTTTGATCCCTGAATGGCAATTCCCGAACCCCGCAGTACTGCCCACAGAATCTCTCTGGGAACTCGTTGTCTGCTTTCTCCAGATCTACAATATCCACATGGATTTGTGAACTCCTGAGCCCTCCAAATCACCTGGGATATGGTGCAGAGTTGGTACAATTTTCCACACCCTGTAGAACTCCCTCTCTTCACCCTGCAGACCTCCCTCTCTTCACCCTGCAGACCTCCCTCTCTTCACCCTGTAGACCTCCCTCTCCTCACCCTGCAGACCTCCCTCTCCTCACCCTGTAGACCTCCCTCTCCTCACCCTGCAGACCTTTCTCTCCTTATCTGGGCAACCTTTTCCTGAATGAGGATTCTAATGCTGCGTATCCAGTCACATGAGATTTGCATCAAGCTGTGTCTATGCTTTCGTTGCCCGACAGCAGGTTGATGCAAAGCAGTTTAGTGCCCAGATATTTATCTTGCAAATCTTCCATAATGCCTGAATAAATAGTTAGTCACAACATTATTCATTGTCTTGCTTCCTCAACCATGCCGCCAAGTGAAATTAAATTTGTAGCCATTTTCGCTCCACTTCTTTGCTAATATTTTTCTGGTAGATAGCAGGGAGGGGTAAGGGAAGTTGTTATTAAAGGAAGATACCTTGCAGCTGGTTAGCTACAACCCAGAGCCTTAAATGGACGTCCTCCCTTAACAAGGCAAGTCTGAGAAGCCTTTAAGCAGGAGTGCTTGGGGTCAAAGGAATGCCATAGGGAAGGTTAGCAAACTAGCGGTGCAGATCTTCTGGGAGTTCTGTACTGCTGACGAGAGAGAGAGACTGAATATAATGAATGAACCATTGTGACCTGCACCGTCTGATCACCCCACCGTGTACCGACCGATTTAAACAATACAAATACAAAAATATCAAAACACATTAACATTTTGTTGAATGAACATTGTTGTAGCTTAAGAGGCTATGACAATAACACACACACACACACATATATATATATATATATATATTTATTTATCATATATACATCATATCATGTCATATATACACATTAGGTCCATGAAATTTGGAGTTCTTGTGGATTTCCATGACATAGACCATCTCTCTCCGGGAAAACATGTTTTGTGCGTTCAAACAAGGAGAGAGGGGGAGACTTCCGAGGCGAGCATCATCCATTTCTGCTACATGTTTAGGACATTGCTTTGTCCAATCAAAAAGCTCTGACATACACAGCTCAAAGGACGTAAAACACATCAAATTTAATTTGGGTCATAGGGGGGGATCAGATGGGATGCTCTCTAATCCCAATTAGTGTCCGTCCGTCCCCATCAGTAAGGTAACGAGGCGGGCTTCAGATGGACCAGACTGACCGAGGAACCCACGCCGAAGCCAGCGTAGAGGGGCTCTGAGAAGTTGGCCTTGAACCGGTGGAGCAGCACCATGGTATCTGACACCGAGTAGAAGGCCAAGCTGTGGCGCGCGTAGTCCAGGAACACGCCGATCCGCGTGGCCCGGGAGGCGGCCGGGAGGTCCTGGTCCCTCTGGTTGTGCCACGCGGAGTAGCCCCCGTCGGAGCACAGCAGGCTCCAGGACTTGTCGTTGTAGCCCAGCAGGCTGTGGGAGTTCTTGCCCTTGCGGCTGATGCTCTTGTAGGCCACGCCCACGGAGAACTCCCCGGTCCACTCGGCCTCCCAGTAGAAGCGGGAGCCGGACAGGGCCTCGCGGCACAGCACCTGGGAGAAGCCGTCGAAGCGGTCCGGGTGGTCCGGGAGGAGCTGACCCGCTTTCCTCCGGGTCACCCGCTGGCTCCCTTCTGACAGGACCAGCTCCTTGTAGGCCGAGTTGGGGTCAAAGGTCATCTTGCTGGTGTCTAGCACATAGATGTAGTTTGTTGTTATTTATACTCCAGTATATCGGTAGCATCATTACCCACTTTATAATTATGTATTTATAATTATTTTATATTTGTATTTGTATTATTTTTTTGCACATATTAAAACTAATTCCAAGGTCTACCTTTATTGCCTAACCATTATTTTGTGCTTCATATTTTCATTAATAAATGTGTTGCCCTTTCTATTATCTATCAGCAGATGAATGCACGTGAATGGAGAGTGAAGGAATTGTCATTGAGTAAAGATGGTAGGTATACACACATCTGAGGAAGTCCGCTCTGCTCTTGGGCTCCTGGAGGTCCAGCCTGGATGGGACTAAACAAAGAAAATCACCCGGTTTTAACCACTACCTTATTTAGCATGATGTTAGGATAAATAAATAAAAAGATATTATGATACAATAAACTAAAATACATATAGATTATTAATTATATTATATTAATATTATATTATTAATATATTATATACATAACTATGAGCATGCGCATGTATGTATATATATAAATTATTACTTAAAATATGAATGTATATAATATATACATTTATATTTATACATATAGCTACCCTTATTAAATTATTATTACTGACATTGATATGATGATTAATGGTATTCATTGGGCCGGTAGGCTCTCACCTTTGTTTCGCTTGTCCCCGTTCCGGGGCAGGAGAATGTACACGGGCGTTTCACTAACTGTCGTAAGAATACACACTGTTAAACCACCGCAACAAACATATAGTTTTGTGTTTTTTAACCACTGAACTCTTGTCTTATCTCATGTTTTTCCATTTCCTCCATAGAAAATACCTCATGCCCTCTGGTCAGCGCTACTTCTTCATTCTTTAGTGTTGGACTGAGGGCAGACTAGACGCTGCAGTGAGAGTTACCTCTTGGGGTACTACGTGGTATTACCGTGGTATATATAAGACCGGACTGACTAGAATCTAAATACTACATCTTGACTCTGGAATCGTAATACTATATCTTGACTCTAGAAACGTAATACTACATCTTGACTCTGGAAGCGTAATGCAACATCTTGAATCCTGCACCTAGACTCTTCAATGATAAATGTTAAAAGCGGCCACCTCTCTTGGAGATCTTGCCGAGCTCGGTCTTGCAGATCTCGTCCAGGTGCTCTTTCATGTCCGCAGCCGTCTTGCTCATCTCTTCGAAGGCGAACTGGGGGTTGATGAGCACCTTGGGCACCATGGGCTCCGGTCGCACACACAGCGACTGGAAGTTCTGCTCAACGACCATTGACATCATGGCTGCTTTTAGTGTTTACTGTTATCGAGATTATCACGATGGTGAGGATTTATTTATTTCTAAAATAATTATATCAAAAAAATATGAACAGATTTTGTTAATATGAAGCTTTTGTTTTATTTTATACCTAGGCTAGACAGTTTGCATTATGTATTACTATCATATGTTTATCAGAATGACAATACATGGTGTCAACACATAGAGGAGGGGTTGGCCCATAGTATTGTGACTGCCCTGTGGGGGGGGGGGGGGGGGGGGGCCGGGGGGGGGGGGGGGGGGGGGGGGGGGGGGGGGGGGGGGGGGGGGGG
>JAOPJL010000116.1:9427492-9437545 GCA_027123545.1 Trisopterus esmarkii
CCCCCCCCCCCCCCCCCCCCCCCCCCCCCCCCCCCCCCCCATCCTCTGTAAGGTCTACATGACTCTCTTCAAGCCGAAGACACACGCATGCACACAGCGACAGCCCCTGCTCTCTGGGAATGTATGTCATGATATCATCATTATGGGGAGAGGAGACGTGACCGTAAACAATTTAGATGAACAAAAAACAACATGTTTCCCATCCCACGGTAGGATGTTTGAACGCACATGCAGAGCGGACGAGCGACCCCGCCCTCCTCTCGGTCTCTCCCTCTCTCTCTCTCCCTTTTCAAACCAGGGACATAGGAGATGTTTGGAGATGGAAATAAACAGAAGGGGAAAAACAAAAAAAACAAGCATGAGGAGAAGAGGACGCTATTAAAACGGGAAGCCAAATAAACAAAAAAAGAAATTAAATAGAAACAATTGTTCCTCAAACCCGAGGTGAAGGGGGAGCGGCGCCGTAATTGCGACTGCCTCCACTTCCTGTCGCTTCTCTCTCCCTCTCTCTCGCCGTCCCTCCACTCAGAACAAAGTGCTGCCGTCGGCTGCGGCCGCTTGCAGGGCGTCCGCCGCCGCCGCTGCCGCCGCCCCGCCCCCCGCGTCGCTATTGGCCGCGGCCTCCAGGGAGGCGGGGTCAAACCCGTGCTCCGCCCCCACCAGGGCGTCGGCCTCCATCTTGACGCTGTCGGCGAGGAAGGCGGAGTAGGCGTCGCCCTCGGCCATCAGCAGCTTCAGCTTGGGGATCCAGCTCTTGCGCACCACGCGCCGCGCGTTGGTGCACATGTCCGCCGCGATGGCGTTCATCTCGCTCTCCTTGAAGCTCGGCGCAAAGTTCTGGCAGTAGACTGTGGGGGCGGGGGCGGGACGGCGGAGGAGATGGGAGGGGGGAGGAGGAGAAGGAGGAGGAGGGAGAAGGATGTTACTATGCGACTCCAAGTGGGTTTGTTATTCACTCGGTATGAGTGCGTTGATCCGTGATTGCGGGTATATTTGAGTCAGTGTTTATGTGCGTGCCTGGGTAATTGTGTGTGTGCGTGGTGCGTGCGTGCGTGACTCACACTTGACGGCGTGCAGGACTCTGTTGTCCAGGGGCTTGCGGCTCGGGTCGTTGGTGGAGGAGCGGATACCGGTACCACAGCTGTTAGCTAGCGTGCTCCTGGGACAACAGAGTGGAAACACACACACACAGTAGAAATATACAGTTAACACGCCGCAGAAATGCACACATACACATGCTGCAGAAATATACACACACGCATACATTAAACTTCCGATATCACAGTAGGGATTCCAGTATTTAACATGCCGTAAACGCACAAAAGACACACACACACACGAAACACCATCATGCTTGCGCACACACACACATTCAACACAATAGAAACACACATGTCATTAGCACAAGCGATTCCCGCAGTAGAAAGATCCCGAATCTTTAACTCACCGCCGCCGTAGAAACACACAGTTACCGACTAATCGCGACGGAATCAAAACAAACAGGGGGAGGGGGGGGTGGGGTGGGTGACTGACCTGTCGAAGAAGGCGGCCAGCAGCCGCCTCAGCAGCACCTTGTGGCGCGTGCCGGCGCTCACGTGGCAGTTCATGAGCTGCGCGCGGGAGATGAACACGCAGGTGCCGGTTACCAGCTCCAGCTTCTCCGCCGGGTCCCCCTCCTCGTACAGCCGCGGGTGGCAGCGGTTCCCGATCTGGCTGATGAGCTCGGCGGGCAGGGACGCCAGGTCCTGGCGGGCGCGACTACCCCGCCCGCCGCGACCCCCGCCGCCTCCGCCGCCGCCTCCACCGCCGGACTCCGCCGTCACGTCCGGCAGGGCCTCCACGCGCTCGCCGGCCACTGGACAGGGGGGGAAGGAGAGAGGGAGGGAGGGGAGGAGATAGATGTGTGGCAGGTGAGATGGTTGGTCGTAGTGAAGACGAGCGAGGCCGTGTACATCCCGTCGTATGAGTTTGTCATGGTGGAACATTGTGACTCCGACCATTGGGGTGCAAAACGGTCTAGATGGTAAGATGGCTTAATGGCTTGGCATAGTCATTGTTCTTCATAAACGCAAGGAAAATAATATCAAAACCCCCCTATAGGAGGGGATCAACGTTATGGACAACAAGGTGAGCAGCAATGCACTTTGATTTCCACACCATCAGGTTTGTTAAGTGAATATGTTTTTCACCATTAGCGGGTTCAAAAGGTCGCAAAACGTACAAGAACCGCCGAAGCGGGACATTTAACCCTGTACAAGGTGCCAGAAGTCCGCTGTTAAATAACGGTCAACTTCACAAGCAAAGGAACCCCCGTTTGGATTCTGCAGCGTGCCATTTCTTAATAAATCAATTCATAAGCAGCTCCTCTGTATTCATATCATGTCCGGCTCCCTGTGATTATATCCAGTCTCCCATATGAGCCAGCATATGGCGGCCGTATGGAAGGGAACGGGATCAGGAGGAGTCACACAAGAGGCATCTGTGTTCCTTCCTCGGGAAAAGAAAACACATCCTCCACCAGAACAGTAAAACAGGGAGTGCGCAAAAGGACGCCCTGCCTTCGTTCTTGAGCAGCAGTCTGTCCCTGCATTGGGTTTCTTCTGTGGTGAACACTCTCAGCGAGTTGGTGAGTGCCGGTGAAGATGTGACTGGGCCCAGGAAAGACGTGCAAATGCCAGATGACAGCACTCCGATAGACGTGATGGTCAGCTTGAGGCAGGATAGTCTGGGTTCCAGGGTAAGTTTATTTATACAGCAGCCTGTTTATAGCCAATAGTGTGCTCACAGATTCCAGATTTCTTATCAGGTCGCTTCCAGCAACCTGATAGGTCGAAACAAATATGAAGCAAAAGAAAGTAATCTAAAGTCTGCTGAAAAACTTGATTATTGATCTAAAAGGCTGATCTGTCAAGACTACCTAAATAGCAAATAGTAATAACAGCCGATGAACAATGAGCAAGAATTCGAAAGTATCCCAAGAAGGGGTTAGCAAACAGATGCTAATGCGAGTGACCCAGCTTTTTACCAGGTCTGCTCTGGCACTCTTTACCAGCGTTTAGGAACAATGAATATTTGGAAGAGTAGTCCTGCAACAGGATGCCAAAAAACCCAACAAGCGAGTGTTTTAGGGGGAGATGGAGAAGGGGGAGGCGGAGAGTGCACATCTGGAGGTCTAAAGAGAGGAGAACATAATGCTGTGACTGGCAGGCAGCCCAGAGTGAGACGTTTGTTCCTCGCCCGTCTCGCCTGAACACAGACATGCGTGTGAATTAAATATAAGTACTGTTAAAGACTGAAATGGGAAGATGGTGCCATTTTAAAAATTAACATAGGATAAGATGTGATGGATACATTTTCAAATCAAGAGGAACATTTTTGTGCAGCCGTTGCTGTATAAAGTAGGCAAAGAGTAAATATGTAGAGTGCCAATATAGAAATAAACAATATACGAGTAAAAGTGTTACCACTTACCAGTATCATTAAGGTGCAATAACCATATGTACAGCCAAAAAGCTTAAGAGAAGCACTTCAAAAAATACACAGCCAAAAGTACAGTAAGGGCTATACAAATCTATGTAAATGGAAAGGAGCTAATCCAAATATACGATGCCCAAATTTCCCACATTAACCTTAAGCATCACAGAGACGTAGGAGAGGGTGATAATAGCCCCTTGGGCCCCACCACACATCCGTTTAATTGTTCTACAGGAGTTTGTGTTCTAGCTTGCTCCTGTAGCTGTCCTTGCCCTGCTGGATCCTATCCTTGAGTGGTCTTTGAATCCTTTTTCCACCATCTCCGCTCTGGAAGGCTCTCTTCTTCTCATTCAAGAGGGACCATGATGTCTCTGGTGGCCCAGGGTTAGTTGTTGAAGAAGCCGCATACAGCCTCCGTTGGAACTGCCCTGGTTGGACAGTGCACAGACTGCTTGAAAGTGGTCAAAGTCGCAGCCAGTGTGATGTGGTTGAAGGGCCCGGATTTCTTGATGAATGCGTTAATTCTCGCAGTGACTGAGTGAATGATGTCAGCCACAACCGCCCCAATGCCAGAGGGAGGAACTTAAAAACCCTCTTGGCAGATCGTGTTGCTTTAGTTTAGACTAAGGGCAAGCGGTTCAATGTTTTTTAATGCCGATATGACCAGGATTACACCATTTATTAACTAGAATATCAAGTCCCAACAGATCCCTGTTGCCAACAACGGCCTTGTTTGCGCCGTATCGTCGAAGAACAGGGAATCGGTCGAAGAAGTGTGGCCATGACGAAGGAAACGTAAAAAAAACATTCCACAACATCATGGAACCAAATAAACTAACTAAACCAACGTACAATTACACTAAAACAAAGTTTGAGTAAATATCATGACGAAAAACGATATAGGGAAACTGTGGCTGGCTGCTGCCCGTTGGGCTCCCCGAGAGTTTAGTACTAGCCGTAACTAAAGGTAAGCCCAACGCAACGTTGGCAAGTGGACTTGAAAGCTTTCAGGTTATTTCCATATTGTGCGCGGGATCTTTGCATTCCAAAAATAGTTTGGCTGCAATTTCATAAAAAAAATAAAAAATAAAAGACAGACAAATAATATTACATATCCCACGGAGGCCAAGTAGCTCTTTAAAATAAGCATTCATTTGACTCATTGTTCACAAAGCAGTACACCAATATTCTTCCTCTCGCTCGAGTCTTCGCAGCGTTTCCTGTTTGGAACGCTAAAGCGGCGGTGTGTTGTACACTGCGGAGCGGTATCCTGACTGCACCCGACGCTCACAATAGTATAAGTAAGTCCAACATGAATCAATACATGAATAAATAAAGCCGTCAGCATAAGCACTCTTGTGTCTGCGTCTCCTTCAGCTGCCAGACAAGAGGATCGACAGATGTTCCCCCAACACCGACGTTTGTTCTCCTCCGAGAAGTCAAGCAGCAAACAAGATAGATGCCTCCATCTATTTTTAGAAGTGTACATTTGATAGCCCTGCATTGGCACAAGGTGACAAAGAGGAAAAAGATGAGCGTTGTACCGCCCCGCTCGGTAAGAGCGTTGTGGGGCGGCAGGCGGGGTCTAGTGCAGAGCTAAAGACGAGCTACCATATGCGGGAATGCCGGAGGACGAACAGGCCGTCGTGTTGGGGTCGTGGGGAACACAGAACCCGTGGTCTCCCGCGATGGGTCTGCCCACGCTCATGGCCTCCGGTTTACCGTTCGGCAGTTGATCAGCAGACACGACTTGCAGTGAATTCAGACACACTTCAGAAATGCAGCAGGTGAGGGCGTGAGAGCATCTGATCCAGGAGCTGACGGCATTGGGGTTCGAACCTTTCAGCGGGAAACTGAACAACCTCACCAACTCGCTCTCCTGCACTATGCTGCTAATGCAGTCGCAGTGCATGTCATCCCGTGACTGATTTTCATTGGTGTAGGGAGAGAGAGGGAGAGTGAGAGGAGGGCTGGCAACCGGTGATGTTTATCGCTGTGCTGTTTTCCATCGGCTGTACATGGAGCTGTATGCCGCGCACCGTTGTGTGACGGAGCTGTCTCGCCCATGCCACAGAACTGTGCATGTGTCTCTTCGAGCAAGACTGATGCATCCCAGATTCTGAACCAGTGGACTTGTAAATCTAATTGGCCAGTGTACCACTGAAGGCAAGACGCACCGTGCCCTCGGACTGTTCCACCGCTATGTTTGTAGAGATACCAACTATTTATGAATTACTTCCCCATTCGACCATCAAAAAAAACAACTACCTAAAGATATATTAAAGGACTTTGACGTGGAAGAGCTTCAAACCATTTTGCGCCCTGAATTAAAACCAAAGGCCAAGACAATAGATGCCTAACAAGTGCCGTACTGATGCAGTCAATATCGTCAATAATCTCAGGCCTACATGTCCTGTCAGCGATAGGATGTCTGGATCATGGATCATTGCGGCCCCATTGCCCAAGGACATCCTATAGCTTGGAATAATACAGGGAACATAAGAAATGGTGGAGCAGCTACAATTTCGAAATCATCAAATCTAAATACCCGGAGAATGCTGTACAGCGGGTAGTGGGGCGTTTCCAGTGGGCCATACCTCACCGGAACAGGTGGAATGGGATGAGCGTGTACAGGTGAGTCGTGTACCTGAACGGGTGAGGCGGCGAGGGCTACTGACCTGTGGCGCCTACGTTCAGCATGCTGTACATGGTGTACATGTTGCATATCTGCCGGTACTGCTCTTCGGCGGTCTCGTCCGCCATGTCGTCCTCCTCCTCGTCGTCGTGGTAACTGATGGGAGAGTCGCTGGTGTACATGCTGAGCGCGCCGGGGCTCGTCCCGTCGGGCGTCACGCCGTTGTTGTTGTTATTGTTGTTGTGGTTGCCGTTGACGCCGTTGCCCGCCCCCTGAGTCATGACTCCGCCGACCATGCCGCCGCCGCGCCCGTCCTGTGCGGCGGCGGCGGCCGACGCGGCGGCAGAGGAGGAGTAGCGGGCGGCCTTGCGGGACCCTCCGCCCCCCAGGCCACCGCCGCTGTCGCGACTGCTGCCCTCCCAGAGACGCTTGGCCACTGGGGTGCAGACCACCGAGTAGGGGGAGCCCTCCTGCTGGGAACACGGTGACCCGTTCATGGATCATAATACACAATGACCCTCCACATATAAGATGCACTTCATGAACCCCAGAGGAGGAACACATCTTATTACCAGTACGTACCTACTTGGATTTTACTATAAAAGCTTTGGTACCGAAACAAGTTTTTCTTCAAAATTAGCTAGTAGAGATCAGCAGTTATTTATGTACAGGTTTATATTACTCATTTAGCTGCAACAGCGGCAACATTTTTAAATTTGACGTCAATATGTCATAAACTAACATGACATGGTTAGTTTATAATATATCACATAAATCAAAAGGTTGGTGTGACACAACTTTACTGAGTCCTTTACGGATATCTGCACTATGGGGGGCAAAGACCTGCGAGGACCACTCTGGGTTCCGAATGATTGCCAACGCGACTCTCAGTATGTATGTTTACATATATATATATTACCGTATATATATATATTCACATGTGTACATGAGCATGATGTTACCCTTTAGGTCTGTGTAAGTTACTAAGTAAGTAATCTTTATTGCCATTGTACAGACAACAAAATTTTGTTGGAGCAATCCTCCAGCTGCACAGTTTATATACACATAAAATATCAATATATATTATAATATAAAAACAACAGTATCACCAATATAATAAATAGAAACTGAATGTTTTCAAAAGTCCAAGTTAAGTCCTTAAAGTGCCGGTAGTGCAACGTGTGTATGGGATTGGGAGTATCAGTGTGTTAGTACTGGAGGCCAGGCGGATGGTTGAGGCCTACCTGTGGCGTGGAGGCAGTCTGCTCCGTCTTCACCTTGGAGACCAGGGGCAGCGGGGTCAGGCATGGGGTGGGCCTACCTGATGCAGAGGCCCCGCCCACGGTTTGAGTGACAGGGCTCTGAGGCTCAGAGGGCGGGGTTTCCTCGGTGTGAAGCCCCTGGGAATCGCAGCTCGGGGATGACACCTGGAACAAACCAGGGGTGAGTTTCCCAAAAGGTTAGCATTTTACTGACTTATTACTAAGCCCAGTTGTACCAGCAGCAGCCGAAGTATGAGTGTTTCCTAAAAATCACCAGCTAACAGCAATACGTAGCTGACCTCTAGGTCTTGATGAGCTGCGTATTTATCCGCTAATACACAGTGAACAGATGTTTCTGAAGGCTCTAAGGCTTTCAATCAGTCACAGGTGGAAGCCTCACAAACTTGATATTTAGACTACATGCTTGCTATACAGTTGTGGTTAATATTCGCCAACTTGATTGTGTATAGCCTACCTATCCTTTGTATCAACATTAGAAACTACTTTGGAAATTATTGCTTGTTTGGAAAAAAACATCACACAAATCTGGCAAATTCATCAGCAAAGGAACTATCTATGCAATACAATATAGTTGCTGCAAACTGTTGATACGTTTATGGAAAAAAGCCCAATTCAAACACTATTCTCGGATATGGATAAGTAAATAAATTACTTTTCTCCTCAATTCTGTGCAAGAGTCAAATGGCTGAGTGGTTAGAGCACGCACCCTGAGAGTAACAGGTTTGGTTTTATGGCCACCGGTTCAAGCTCTGCCAGATGCGTCTTGTCTCCTCAGTTTTAATGAAATATTTGAATGTTTGAAGTTTGGCGATCTCTTAACAGTAGCTAGGCTGTATATTTCCCTCCCTCCCTTATTTCCCACAATATTTTGATAGCCTGTTCATTTTGAGAGGGGGCCGCGTCTTGTGTTGTCACTGCAGTGGATGCATGTTTCTTGATACTGACTTTTATTTAAAATTGTAGGCTATCACTGAATTCACTTCCCAGAATACACCCACTGCCCAGAATCTTATCACATATGTAAGAGTAACAGGGTTGTTAAAGAAAATATTTGTGAGCCATTAAATTTCCAGTGATGTTCCACACCCTAACATTTGGAGATGGTGCTAACTTGGAATGCAAATTGCGTAAAAAAGACAAAGAAGACTGAAATCGGTCATGTGACCATGAATATCCAGGAAGCATGTGGCATAATATGGACCTACAACAGCCCAAGAGCCATAAATAATTTGCCTTTTTACCATGTGGGTAATAAGGACTCAGCCAAACTATCAATCAGGAAGCCTTACCTTGCTAGCACTATGGAGTTTAATAACTTACTCCATACTATGAGCTTACTATGTAGATGAAATGGTTTTGGGGAACACTTTCCTATTAACTGTCGAGTCCCTAAGAGATAGCTTGCTAAGGAAGTTAGCAACTATGCTTTTGGGAAACAAACCCCAGCCCACTTTGTCACAACAACAACAACCACTAGAGGGTGCATTTCAAGAAGCCTAATCTGGGGCAGTTAGGGCGCTAACACAATCAGTAAGACCCTAATCAGAGGTGGTCTGGGCATTCCTTTAGCAGTGTGAACACAAGTGTGTCTTGGGCCACATAGAGCACTCAGTGACGTCCACTTCGTAAGCAGGAGTACGTACATTCGCGCATACATATTGTAGAAATCATCAAACCACCCTGGCTTTGTGGTTTCTAAAAGCAATATTACCAGTGCTGCAAACATTATTGCAAATTTGGTTTGCTAAGAGGTAGACTCAGTCTGAGTTGTTTGGATTTCATATTTTCTTTTTCTTTTTTAGTTCAAGCTGTCTAGCTACATGGAAGTTCATAGCAGCCTCCCGCTGGTTAGAAACACATTCGTTCTTCGCACGGCGGAAATGCTGTACGTGTTTATTCACATTCAGAGCGGTGGAGTCAGCTCTGATCCCAAGTGGTCCCACGGGGACGCATGTGCAGACGCATTCTAATGCGTTGTGTGAGCTGATGTACCCAGAGCTGTCCACTTGTGATAGGATCGCCCGAGATGCATGTTAATACCAGGTGTGAACCGGGCCATGCCCAACCCTTCATATCCGTTTCTATTGGACTTGTAAAAATCTTATTTCCCAGCTATGAGTCACAATGAGTGCAACAATCAACGCTGGTCTGCACCGTCCGTCCATCCATCCATCCATCCATCCGTCTCAACCCTCCAGTCACTCGCCCATAGATTTACCAGGCCACGCCTCGGTCACCACACACACACCCCCCCCCCCCCCACATCGGACCCCAGTCTCTCAGTTGCCTCTTACCTTGAGGAAGAACTCTGTTCCCTTCTCCATGATCTGCTGGATCTGGAGGAAGCCGGCGGTGTACATAAGGAGGAACTGATCCCCTACGTTCATGCTGAGGCGACCCGTGTAGCAGAAGGCCAGGATCTGCTGGAAGCTCTGAGGCTGCACGGCCGGGGGCAGTTCCACCACCGAGCTCTTGCCCCCGGCATTGAACAGGTCCCGGAAGTAAGAGCTGCTGGCGGCGAGCACTGCGCGGTGAGCCTGGGGGGGGGGGGGGGGAGGAAAGAGGGTTTAGGCGGGGGTATTAGCATGGGGGGGGGCGAGGTTTGTTAAGGGCATGGACGAGAGCACCCAAAGTTTGGCGACAAGACCAATGTGAAAATTG
>JAOPJL010000116.1:9531781-9542263 GCA_027123545.1 Trisopterus esmarkii
CTCTCTCTCTCTCTCTCTCTCTCTCTCTCTCTCTCTCTATCTCTCTCTCTCTCTCTCTCTCTCTCTCTCTCTCTCTCACTCTCTCTCAAGTAATAAATTGTCTAATTAGTCTGACCAACCGGGTTATAGAGACGATGCTAATGACCAGATTTACATAGAATGACGTCACGACACCATTAATGAAAGCAAACGAACACTCAATCACTGTTATCATGCAAATTGAAGACATACATGATATATAAATATATATCTATATATATATATATAGATATATAAATATATATCTATATATATATATATGTACATCTGTCATATAGACATGCACATGCATATGAGAGTAGTGTAGTTACAGGCAGACAACAATAATAGGAGCTGCTGGAACTGTTGATACATCCCGTATCGGTCTTGTCCATTGTGCTCACTCTCTCCTCCACCCCCCCCTTGCCCCTACGCACACACCCACACCCGTCCACACACCCCATATTGTCCCTGCAGCTCTATGTAGATTAAAACAGATGGTGGCTGTCACACTGCTCCTAGGTGACTTTAACCGGGCTCCTCCAGACAAGGACACAGAGTGTTGGGGTTGGAAAAGTGGTTTATTGTGAGGTTTGCAGAAGAAGATACATGGCTCTGGTGCTCGATGTTGCCATGCAGGAGATCTCCCTGGAGTGTGTGTGGTGAGGGCTGGTTTAACCTGTGCACACTGATTTATCAACGCTCTACAGGTGTGCAGCCTCACCCAGAGTCCAATCAGTCTGACTCGGCCAGGCAAGGCTGCTTAAACCAGCCGTCATCCACACACACTTCCACAGTGTGTATGTGTTTATGCCTGTGTGTATTAGCAGTGAGCCTTGCTGGCTCCTGGTTCACTGCTAAAACACACACACACACACACACACACACACACACACATGCACACACACACACGCACACAAACATGCACAAAACCACAAGCGTTTCATTTGGTTCATTCTTTTAGACAAATTGTATGCTATTGGTCTTTCTACTAACTCACTAACTACTAACATTATTTTTCATTTAATTTCTTCATTACAAAAGTCAGTGTGTCTCCTTTCAGGGTAGTCAATCAGACTTCGAGATTATTGATAAAGGTGCTCCACAAAGCTCATCCTTAGGTCCTCTCTTGTTCTCGATCTATTAATGATCTTCCTCAAATCTGTTCCGACTGCCAAATTAATTTATATGCAGATGACACTGTAATATACTCCTCCAGCGCTGATATTTCACAAATTCAGCACTCTCTACAATCTGACTTGGTGGTTATCTATCATGGTTATTTTCAAATAAGCTTATTTTGAACATAACAACCTAATTCTACGTTGTTAACTAACTGGTGTATAAGCTCTCTTGATGGAACAACAATAGCAAAAGTTGAAGAATTTAATTATCTAGGCCTCTGGCTTGATTCCCAGCTATCTTTTAAACCTCATATCAACTCAATTTCCCAGAAAATATTTGGTTGTCTGAAATCACTTTATCACATTCTGTTGACTGCTTCTCACAAGAAGTCCGGAAAATAATTATAATGCAATTAATATTCCCATTAGTGGACTATGTTATGCTATGCTATGTTATTTATGATAACACCTCTGAAACAAATCTCCGTCCTCTTAATGTATTATATAATAGTCTTTGTAGAATTGTGCTCAGGTGTCCTTATAGAACCCATCACGGTCTAATGTATGAGTCGCTGAACTGGCTCACACCCAAGTCCAGAAGGCAACTCCATTGGTCAATATTGATTTTCAAGTGAATCTATTTCAATTTCTCTTCATATTTGAAACAACTTTTGATTCCTTTCAGTTCACAATATGGTATATGGACCATCTGTTTTTATTTACACCTAGAATCAGCAAAGAAACTGGTCGTTCATTCAAAGCTCCATCAGATTGAAACAAACATTTCTTCCTCACTTAGGTCCATCACTTCTTTTCATATCTTATAAACATCTTTAATTACACATTTTCAAACATTCTGCGTTTGTTTCTGATCTATCTTATCTCTCTAGCTCTCTACTTGCTTTCCTTTTGTTCACATACACTACTGCATATACAGTATGTGTGTATTTGTGTTTAAATATGTACTGTATACTTTACTTCATATATTATTATATCGTCGCGGTCCCCCAAATATCATTATTTGGGGGACCCCCTGGAAAATGAGATGTTACATCTCAAGGGGAATATCCTTGAAATAAAGAATAAAGAATAAAGAACATCCACACACACACACACACACACACACACACACGATTATTCATTAAATTAATTTCAGAAAACAAAAGAGCAATTTGGGAAAATAAATGAACTGCTTATTTTCATCTGTTTTTTTCTGCCTCCACAACATTCTCAATCTCTCCTCTCCCCCGTACCAGATAGTGATAGAGCGATGTATCGGTATATAGATAGATAGATAGAAATACAGATAGATCACTGCTATATCTATATAGAATGATCAATATGATCCCCTCTTACTCACATGCTACTTAATTCATTCAACATAGACAGACAGACACACACACACCTGGTGAGGTCTGGAGACTGATAGCTCTCCAGCATCCAATCAGACAGCCCTGGAGTCAATGTCACGGTCGGACGATAGGCGAGAGAGGGATAGAAGGAGAGGAGAAAGAGAGAGAGAGATGGAGAGCGAGAGAACTGGCAAGAGATAGAGAGAGAGGCATACATCATAGCACGTTCAACGTGGGAGGGGGAAAGACATTTAACTTCCATCCTATAATGGCATAATTCTCTAATTATCCAAATCACAAATTTCAATACACGAACAAACAATAATAATTAAGATATCAATGAATGTTTGCAAGATTTAATTTCTTTCTCAATTCTTAACACTACACAACTGCTTAAAGAGAGAAGTGATTCTTGGTCTACCCTACAAAGGACTGAAGAAGACTGCTGAAGATAAATGAAAATATTCGGTTCTGGGGAAATGAGAGGGAAAGAGGCAGAGGATGAGAGAAGGGGGAAGAGAGAGCAAAGGGGAGCAAGGTAAAGAGAGAGGAGAAGATAGAGGGAGAGAGAGAGAGAAACAGAGTGAGAAAGCGAAACAGAGGGAGATAGAGGAGGTCAAAGGGGCAGAAAGTCAGTGAGCCACTCAGTCAGTCAAGATACCTACAACATGTGCACCAATCAATCAACCGTACAGTCTGTCAGACATTTAGACAGTCACTCACACCCTCAACCAACTGGCCGCCTGTAACTTTCATAAAGTCATTCTCTTCTCTCTTTTAATAACCACCAGAGAGAGGGAGAAAGAGAGGGAGAGGGAGAGAGAGAGAGAGAGAGAGAACCAGAGTGTGAGATAGATAGAAAGAAAGATTGAGATAGATGAAAGGGGGGGAGAGGGAGGAATAAAGAGAGGAGAGACAGATCTACAAAAATAGGGAGAGAGAGTGAAAGAAAGGTTCCCTTGCCTGCTTTTTAGCCCAATGGTTCGCAATTAAAAAGTCTCAAACAAAACTCCCTCTCTGCACCACATCCTCAAAGGATGATTTAACGCAAGACGCAGAGAGAAGAAAGCTCTCATTAAAGATGAAAACAACATTTTAGGGATTAAAACAGCCAAGCGTTGTAGTCCATGTATCCAGTGAAATGTTTACTCCAGCTGGCTGAGCTGAGGACCATCTCTAACCATCCGTTGGTCCTCTCCGTCAACAACCACAACAAACACAGGAATTCCCTCCAGAAAGTCTCTTTCTAAAACTTCTGAATCCACTTTCCTTAGTCTACTGGGAAATATCTTCGACTTCTTCGCTCAATTATATACGTATATCTTATATGAAATATAAAAAGGTATCTCGGGGTCCAATTCTCCCTGCCATAGAGGACGGCCAATAATTGAACCACGTTTCTGATTGGTTGATTCATGGTTTCCAGCCTGGTAATTGGATGATGACACTGCTATGAAACTGCTGATGGATATTTGTGTGTGTGTCTGTGTGTGTGTGTGTGTGTGTGTGTGTGTGTGTGTGTGTGTGTGTGTGTGTGTGTTATTGTGTGTGGGTGTGGGTGTTTGTGTGGGTGCGGGTGTGTGTGTAATCTCCATAGTGCTCCACCTGGGAAGTAGCTGAGCATGGGAGATAAGCGACGCCTGCAGCCCTTGTACCAGATAAGCTACGAATACAACCTCTCCACCTCCTCCACTCCACCTCCTGCTCTCCACCTCCTCCCCCTTTTCCAGCGTTGCCTCTCTCGACCTCTTTCTCCCCAGCTTCTCCTTTCTCAAACTCCTCTTCTCCACCTCCTCCCCTCTCCACCCTCCTCCTCTCTCCACCCTCCTCTGCTCCCCCTTCTCCCATCCCCTCTCTGCCTCTCCTTCTCCTCTCCACCTCCACCTCATCTCCTTCCAGCATCTTCCCCCCCCCGATCTCCTCCAGGAACCTCCTCCCCTCCTCCTCCTGAGCTTTTCCTCCTCCCTCCCATCACGTCCCATCCTCCTTCCCTCCTCCTCCTGAAACTCCTTCCAACCCACACCTCCTGCCCCCCACCGCCTTCTCATCTCCTCTAGCCATAGTGGACTGCTCCTGGCCTCTCCATTTGCTAATTGTCCGGTCCATCTAGAGACACTCTCCTCCATCTACATCCTTTAAATATTTCATATCAGCGCACTTCTGCTTTTTAATATTCCCCATGATGTATTAATGCAGTGTGTGTGTATGTGTTTGAGTGTATTTGTGTGCACGGGTTCATGTGTGTGAATGTGTGTGTGTGTGTGTGTGTGTGTTTGAGTGTATTTGTGGGCACGGGTGTGTGTGTGTATGAGTGTGCCTGTACACACACACACACACACACATACACCCTCACACACACACGCACACACACATACAGGATTGCACTTACGCGGGGTGCGCACACAAACACACATGCATACACACACATGCACAGGGACACACACATGCATTCACACACATGCACACACACGCACACAAACAAAAAAACACCCACACACACCCACACACACACACACACACACACACACATACACTGCCAAGTCAGATTCATTGGCCAGCAGGGCTGCCAGGGGTGCAGACAGCTGGCATTTCTCTTTGAGTGTGTGTATGTGTGTGTATGTGTATGTATGCGCGTGTGTCCTGGTCTAATTTTGAACACTCACCAACGGCCGTTTTGTTCTGGAATGGCAGACTGAAGGTGGAAGGCAGGAGGAATGGATGGATGGCTCCCACATCCCTGCAGGAGCAGCCTCTGAAATAATAGGGTAGTCTATGGGGTACGGGTGTTTGACTCCGAGACAGATCTGAGTTGAACCACAATGTCCGCAGTCCACCTGTTGGCGTCCTTGAGCGAGATCCTTCCTAGTCTCACAAATCAGACTCCAGGAGTAGCATCTCAAGGCGCCTGGTGCATTGAATGGATCTCTCTTGGAAACAACCTCACCGACAGAACCACAAAGTAAATGATATGGCTGACCCGAATCTGGGATCCAGAAGAGAACGGATAACCAAAGTGTTATCCGTTACAGAACATCAACTTGGCCATCACTGTGTTACTAAACCTTTTCCATAGCTGCTGGGAAGACAAGCTGAAATGTGCTGTGCAGTCACCAAAGTCCTTATTGTCTGTATTTGTTTAAATTCAAACTGGCCTTTTGATATGCAATTGTTAAAATCCTTTATTATGCCAGTCACAAGTGCGTTTCTCTTGGCTAAAGCATATTCAAACTTTAAAAAGAACAAGTCTCTGTGGATTAAAGTGTCTGTTAAATGACGTAGTAATAGTAGTAATGTTTGCTGAGCACAAATATTTATTCCAATCGCATAGGTGTCCCTCTCTCCCGTCGCCCGAGAGGCCGATTGCCTGGGTGCTCACAAGTCAGACTTTAGATTCATGATTTAAAGTCTGATTGCAGTCTACCTCAGCTCGTTGGCTGGAGGCAGGGATCTGACAGGGTGTAATTGTCTAACATGCGAACAAAATGTCAGCCGTCACCGATATGTTCAACTTTTCCTATAGACGTTGGGAGGAGACAACATGGACAGAAACCAACTTTTATGTCTGTAAAGGTTTCTTTCGCTAAAATGTCTGTAACAAAACAGGAAACAGTCCCGGCTCCTAGCCGTTCCCCCTAAGAAGTTCTGATAGCAGGGCTGCTGGAATTAAATGGAACCAGCAGGTGGGTAAGGGAGAGACCCAAACATTTAATTACATAATTAATAACATCAGATTACTCTCTCCCTCTCTCTCTCTCTCTCTCTCGCTCTTTCTCTCGTCTGTTATTAGCTGGACCCCTCTACTGTGGTCAGTTCAAAGTGAAACACCGACATCAGCAAAACTCAGTGTTGCGGATATTACAGTTGAAATTAAACTGGCTCACATCTAGCTTCACAGAGAGAAAGGGGACAGAAAGGTCATTTTGTAAACGAATGATGGGGCTGAGACCACTCGGGAAGGAAAGGGAATTTAAGCGTAGGAAAGAGTAGTTTGGCTAAGTCTAAAATCAGTTTCAGAATGCTTCAAGATGAGACAATAATTCAGGATTGACATAAGCAGTTACAAATCGAAAACAGCGTAATACTATTGAAAAATTAAAACAACATAATAATATAACAAAGCATGGTGTGTAAAAATAACTGATCAATCACACTGAAACAGATGGTTGAAACATCTACTTTCGGAACGAGAATCCAAACACCAAGTGGGAGAGTTCCGGCGTCTCAGACTGAATGCAGACTGATGAAGGAGTTTAGAGAGCAGGAGAATTCAATCTGTTTGTTTCTCTTGTCGTGGTACAAACATTAGCTGCAGACCATCTGGAGAGGAGCTGATCCAAAATCCCAAAACCAAGATGTTGTTTTCTATATATTTATTAAAGGAGAACCGTCCCTACTGCATTTTCCAGATCGGAACAAATGAGAAAGAAGACCCCGGAACATATATGTTTTTCAGCACATTTTTTGTGGCAACAGTTAGTAAATGTTATAACCAGGACATAAACATTTATCTACTGTTAATGTCAGCTACTAGACTGTTGAAAACAGGTAGGGTAAATCCACTGTGTGGTATCGATTTCCATGTCACCAACACAAGCCACCAACTATGACAACTGCTTTAGTACGCACCTTTTATCAGATAAGGCACAGTGGATTTGAAGGCTTATGAACTTTAGAAAGTGAGGATTTCTGTCTGAAGTCTGGCTCTTAAAGTGTGCTTTTGGAGTTATAGGACTGCTGTGCTGTCTGCTAATCCTGTCTAGGTTACCAGAAAGCCGCACTCTTCTTTAACAGCGAAAAATCGGTTAAAGTCATGAAATTGTCTTATCCTTCATTTTCTTCTCCCCTTTTTCATCCATATATAATCAATGTTGCTTTTTTCTTAAACCTCTTTTACACATGAATCACACTGTGTGTTCTTATTTTGGGGAGAGATATTTATCCGAAATGTAAAACAATTCCAGTGTGCCATATCAATGCTGAAAGGATTCTCACCTGCTTGGTGATTGTAGTTCACTTGTATAACTAAAGGATCAGAACATGTCGCTTCAAGTAAGACTGCCAACCGTTACACTGAAATACTGAAGTGTAGCAGTTTACAAACTAAAGCAGACTTTAGGTAGGGGGATACGGATTCACTGTAAATTTAATTCACTGAGCCATTATTCTATTCGGAGAATAAAGACCTGGTCTCCTCAGCCCTACCTGTAACCCCTGTCCACTCTACTCTAGGCCGTGTTCACGGGATATGAATAATTATGATGATTAGATAAAAGCATCTCCTAAATGACCTAAAGTCATGCAATGTAAATGGATGTCATTGTACAACCATAACTCCCATGAATGCAGGGCTGTAATGCTGTCATGCCCGTAGCCAGCAATGAGGTCACTCGGAAACTTAATCCAGGGTAAAGCAAATCAGTGGTGGAGAACCTCTCAGAGATGAGAGCATGCTTGTTTCAATTTAGACCTGTTAGTTTGTATCCTGAATGTTGAGTCAGATTTTAGCATATACGCAGCTTCACAATACCAGTTTCCAAATGTTTCCATAGTCAAACTCAAAGTCAGCTTTATTGTCAATTCCAACAAATGTACTAGACAATTAGAAAAACCGAAATTTTGGTTGTCTCTTAAAGTATTAAATAAAGTAAAATTGACAAAAGCTGACTTGTAAACCAACCAATCACCTAGCTAATAAACCAACCAATCAAACGATCTTTACGCCATTCAATCGCCTGGCTTGTAAACAGACCAATAAATTGGCTAGTAAACAGGAGAGCTAAATGAAATGAAATGAGCTGGTGTTAAATGGAGCACTGGCGCTGTTGCTCTCTCTCTCTATTTCTGTGTGTGTGTGTGTGATTGTGTCTTTCTCTCTCTCTTTCTCTCTCTCTCTCTCTCTCGCTCTTTCTCTCTGTCTCACTGTCTCTCTCGCGCTCTCTCTATCATTTTTTCTCACCCACCCCACCTCCCTCACCCTCTCACCCACCTTCCTTGCCCTCTCAACCACCTTCCTCACCCTTCTCCTCCTCCACCCGCCCCCTCTCACCCTCTCACACATCTGCCCGTCTCAATCACAGCTGTTTACAAGTAGAAAACAGAGAGAACAAGAGAGTGAGAGAGATAAAGAAAGTGAGAGAAAGCGAGAGTGCGAGGAAGGAAAAAGACTGAGAGAGTGTGAATGTGTGTGTCTGTGTGAGAGATTAGAGAGAGAAAAAGAGAGAGAGAGAGAGAGCGTGTGCGTGTGTGTGTGCACGAGACAGAGCGAGCGAGAGCGGGAGCGGGAAAGAGCGAGGTATAACAGAGCGGCATGGGAACAGTGTTGGCAGACGTTTGTGCGTAGGCTGGCTTCGGCATCACACCCTGCATGGTTCTCCCTCCATTCAGGGCCCTAATGTGTTCGTAATCGTATGCTTTGGCTGTATATTTATGTGTGTGCATATGTGTGTTATTGTTCCCTTGGCTGGAGCAACGCTCTCCCTCTCACACACTCTCTCTCTCTCACACTCTCTCTCTTTCTCTCTCTCTCTCTCTAGCACTTTGCCAATTTCCATACCGCCATCCATCTATCACTCTTACCCATCTCACCTCCCTCCACTCACCTCACCTCGTCTCACCTCGACTCACCTCATCCACCTCACGTCACCTCACATCACTCTCGTCTCCCCCTGCCACCCTCTCTGCACCTCATCCCTCCTAGACCGGCCCTCCTCCTGGGGAACCAAACTCTGTGGGGTTATTAGGCTCCTCCACCAATTTCCAGAGGAGCTGGATAGCGAGGAGGCCTTCCCAGATGTGGCAGAGCACTTAGTGAACCACCAGTCGTAACCAAGGGAGAGGCTTCCACCCGGGGTAAGTGTCTCCCCTCCCAGCGCTTAAGCGGCCTATCCAAGGGTGTCCGATGGCCGTTTCAGATGAGTTGTTCGTCTTCGGTGAGTGTCTGCATAAAACGAATGGACGGAGTGGCACATGGATGAAGAATTCCTACATTGAATTATTGTATTCTGTGTTCCTTCTAATTGTATTGAAGTAAGTCAATTAAAGGTAACCCAATTTGGAGAACGTAAGAGAGCAATGTTTTCGTTGTATGGGAACTTTGCAGTTTATTTTGCTTGGCGGTTAGATCTGTTAGACTTCTGAGGGTTGGGGGTTCGAACCCCTGCTGCGTAGCACTGTGTTGTCGGATAACCAAAGTTACACCGGTACCTTGCTATTTCAGATACTAAAAAGAGTAGCTATATAGGAGCTATTTAAATTAAATTCTACAAAGTGTATAAAGTGTCAAAAATGTCTAAAGTGTCTAAGTGAATAAGTCTAGAGTATATGAGACAATTCTTTAACTCTACTGGAGTATAGTAGAGGGAGTTGTAGAGAGATAGTTACTGTATATACATGGCATTGAAAAGTAAAGGAGATCATGCATTATGTGTACTGTCCACTCTTCCCTGCAACACACAGTACCATGTTAATGTTCTCAACCAATGACTGGGTCGAATAAAAGGAGAAGGGAGAGGAATTTCAGTGTTTATTCAAATGTAAAAAATACAAAAAAAAAAAGAAAAGAACAAAAGGATTAGTAGATTGCAGAAATTGCTGCGAACGGCACACGCTAATGGTAGTCTATTGGTGTCATTTTGAAAGTTAATCCATAGCAATTCAGTGTGACTGCAAATCCTAAATGAAGCTAAGAACTCCCGTTAATGGCTGCCTTGTCCTCTGCAGGAGGAACTGCTCAGTGTGCGGGAGTGCAGAGGAGGCAGACTCATTAGGTCTCAGGTATGCTGGCTGGGCAGGACATTGCTTGCATACATTACACCAGACTAGCTGGATGCTAGGCTTCCACTGTGTCAGGCAAGAAAGAGAGAGAGAGAGAGAGAGAGAGAGAGAGAGAGAGAGAGAGAGCACTTCCGTTACCTTTGTGCGAGAGAGAGAGAGAGAGAGAGAGAGAGAGAGAGAGAGAGAGAGAGAGAGAGAGAGAGAGAGAGAGAGAG
>JAOPJL010000116.1:9828570-9839674 GCA_027123545.1 Trisopterus esmarkii
AGAGGGGGTAGGACCATTTGAGTTGTGTATTTTCAAAATCTGCTGGCGTTTCGCAAATCGCGTACCCAACCTTTAAGGAAATGATACAGGGAAATTAATAACCATTATAAGTGAACTTATAAGTGGTCGAAAGACACAAAATATTACATATGCGTGTCCAGAAAAACGTGAGATTTCAAGATAGTTGACAGATAAACGGCCACCATTGGATCAAATCAATATTTAATGCATCACATCCATCAATCATGAAAAACAAATTTAAAAGCTACTGAATAGTAAAAAAACAAAACAAGCATGGAGTTTAGTGAGTTGAAGAGAGATTACATCTACGTGAATGATTCCTCTGCTTGGTCCTCCATTCGAGAACTTGATAAGCAGAATATAACCACGAGGTGTTGCAGTAGACTTTGTTTTATAGGCCTATTACAAGAATAAGCAGACTGTAAAGTCCCCCAACTGTCTTCATTACTCCGATCCCGTCAATCGTCACTGGTGTTTTCTATGTTATGAAATTAGTTAAGGTCTAAACTTAGTACACACATGACCACGCTCAAAGTAAATACATTTCCTCAACGGAAATTTCTGGTCATCCTCACTGCTTTGTAGTCAAACTTTTACTTTTCATGTAAAAGTTAATGCTTATGTTGGTCCATTGTTTTTGCTTAAAGCTTTCAGGTGAAAATGAAGGAGACTTTTGCCTACATGACAGAGAAACTGACAGATTTCCCCTTCCTAAGAGTGACACCTCCACTCCAACTCAAGGAAGCAGGGCAGCCTGGGCCATTGCCTGTACTTCTGAGTGAAGGTACTGCATATCACACACAAACACATACACACATTAATGCTATTTATGTTTGTTTTGTTACCAGCTATGGGTGCCATTGGATCAGCATCCATAGCATATAGTGCATTATTTGTTCATTAACACATAGTTATTCTTATTGCAGATAATCTCGGCATTTGTCTGTTCAAAGATAAATGCAAGCCACAATATATAAATGTGTTAAATTTTCTCAGTGGCAAAGCAGAACTTGTCAATTTGGATGAACTGGCTGCCAGGTGAGGAAATAAGTTCTCATTTATTCTTTGCAAACATTAAACACATTTATGTGTGCACAAAATATCATTATATATACACAACATAAATGTGCCCTAAATTATGTAAAATAGGTTAAAAATATCTTTCTGCTAAATATATTGTCAAAAAGGCAGTATCCTTATTGCTCTTCTCAACTGACATGTTTAGTACCAACTGTTATTGTATTACATTATGATACATTAACTTATTTGCCATATTTTATGTTAATGAATGACAGATGAAACATAGAGGGAAGATGATCTATCTCTATCTACAATTGTCAATCTGTAGAAGTAATGATTCTCCTTCTTTGCATTTTTCTTTATATAGAACTGGTAATCTTTCAGATGGCCAAACATTTATTACTTGCAGGACTCCAAAAGAAGCAATACTGGTACTGTTTAATTTTATACTTGCAGCTAACTGAATAAATCATAATATTATAGAAATTATATTACAGTTCAAAGCATAGTTATTTTATTTAGGTTCTGATGGATACCAGTACCTCCATGAGGGCGCATTGCTATGATGATCTGAAGATGAAAAAGATAGATGCTGTGAAGGAGCTATTTGACAGCTTTGCAACAAGGACCATGGCCTACGATTTCCAACACGTGATCAGCCTTGTGAGTTTCAGCTCAAATGTGAAACTCATCCATACATTCACAGAAAATCTGGAAATATTCAAGGTAGGTTTATAACATCATCTCAAGAAAGTTCATGTTTTATTTCAAATTAGAAAATATGAAAATGAGAAAACAACATTTGATAGGCTATATATAAAAACAAAATTCCTAAAATGAAATCAATTAATTAAATAAAATGTTTAAATAAATAAATTAATACCTGTTAATCATTCCCATAAATAGCAGTTTTCTTGCATTAGATAACCTTGTTTTAAAAAAACTGCATCAAGATTTTGACAGTGTACACTGTGTACACAGATATATACAGCCCTAACCCTAGACCTAAAATTACAGGAACATCTGCGTGACCTTAAAATACGAAAGAACACTGTTCTGTACGATGCCCTGCAACATGGAGTCAATGAAATGGAAGCAGTGAAGAAGAGGTTCCCTGAATGTAGACTCCGCATCATTTGTCTCACAGATGGATGTGATTTTGGGTAAATTCTGTGTTTTTTCTAAAACAAAAATGTATTCAATGGATATGCTCTCACAACCTTCCGGTCAAACAATAACCACAAAGTTGCATTACAATTTCAAAATTGAATCCAAACATATACAGGGAGGTGTATATTGTTTATTAAACAACCATATTAAGTTCATATTGTATTCATATGTAGGTGATATCGATTTCTATGGAATATTTACTACAAATGGAATTTATTGATACGAGTTTGTGATGTTACGTGAATACTTGCCCACACAGATCAACAGTAAAACCTGAAACCGTGGCAGTAAATTTGATCAAATCCAACATCATTGTGGATTCTATCCTGCTTGGAAAAGTGGCTAACAAAACACTTCACGGAATCAGCAACGCCACAGGTATAGCATCACTAGGGCCCATAACTCGACACACATAGTCAAAACATCATTACATTTTTTCTTAATATCCTAATCTTGATTTAGGGGGTTGCTGTTTCAAGCCACAAACAAGCACAGATGGCCTCAAACTTTTTGAAAGTGAGACTGTTCTTTCATTGGAAGTGAGAAAACCCAAGAAGAAACTTAATCCATCGTCCATCACAAGTGAGGTTAGTTTCAGTGGATAGAGTACTAGCTCTATAGTTTTAGAATAACACTAACACAAAGCAGACAATTGTTATATAATTCTAAGTTATGCATTTCATTTGTCCACCAGACTGTTTTAAAAGGCATCTTTGCAAAACACGGCTATGATGTCCTCCCCGAGACCTCTCTACCAAGCGAGTTCAACAGCACAGTGACTGCTGCAGAGAAGTTTGTACAAACCAACTAACCGATCTTGTTGTGTTTTGCCTTTCCTTCCATGTCGAGTACCCCCCACCCTCAAACTGAGCTAAACGCGCACTTCTTTCCAAACAGCGCTTTGAAAAAGAAGATCCAGGAATCTAAGAAAAGGCCCCTTATGGAGAAAGACAAACGTATACTAGAGGAGTTGAGAAGCCTGCATTGTGACCCTCATCCCTACTTCAGCATCTTCCCATCTGAGTCAGACTTCAGTAAGTGAGAATCTTGGCCGCAGGGAAGACTGATTTCTGGATTCCCCGTTATCATTTATCAAACGTCTTTCATTGAGATCATATTGACACATTATGCATTAATTGTGATATACTGATGCAGTTTATGAATATGAGGAGAGCTGAAAAACAAGTTTTTTATTCCCAGATCATTGGAATCCTCAAAGGATATTTGATTCATAGGAGGAAATTATGACAGAATATAGATATCCTATTTATCTTCTTCTAGATTAGCACCTTAATTCTGATGTTCAAACTGGATGATATGATCATTTATTTTTAGCTGTGTTCATTCCAGGATGCTAACTTTGCACCCCTGAGAAAGGCGAATAGCAAGGAGGAAGTTTACCTTTTTTATTTTAAATCTGGCATTCACATGGATCATGTAGATCCATTTGTTGGTCCTCGTATGTGTTTTGATTCATTGCTTTTATTCGTGATTATAACTTCTGTGTGGCTTGTAACACTAATGTGTGTGATTTCTAACTGGTATACGTCCTGTGTGTTATTTATGGAACTGTAATGATTGTGATTTCTCAATGTTTTCAGATTTATAAATGTTATGTGTGATTTCTAACTGTCCATAGCATTTTGGAAGATTCTGATGCAGGGTCCCCCTGACACGCCTTACGAGAATGGCACCTTTGAGCTGTACTGTCAGTTTGATCCGAATTATCCTGTGAAACCTCCAATACTCCGCTTTGTGACAGTCGTATCCTTTCATCCGTATCGCATTTTATATTATTGGTGCAAAAGAGGCTATGTAGAAGTCAATACTGTTAATAATTCTGTGGTTACATTTTCCTTATATAAGCAAAGATGTACCACTGCAATATCAACAATTCTGGACGGATATGTCACAACATATTTGACCGTGGCTACAACGCCCACATCACCATGAAGGAGATCCTGGATGCTGTTTATGGACTGCTCATCGCTCCTGAGGCTGAAGATCCACTAGACAGGTTAGATCTTGCATAGTTTCAAACAAAACATTCAAAGGAAAAAACAGCAGCTATGACTTGCGTTTGAGTTTGTAGTTATGCAGGCATCATTTATTGGGTTTGCTATTGATTGTGCTAGTAATATGGTCCCCATTTTAGTATTGTATAATTTCACAACCTAAAAAGCAACCTTAAACATACTTATTTAACTAAGCATATTACTGATACATAAATCCATTGAATTATAATTTCTTCTCCGTTGGAAGCATTTTGGCTGAGCAATTCCAAACGAGCAAGGAGGAGTATGACCAAAAAGCCAAGGACCATACAACGAAAACCGCAGCCAAGTCCTTCAATGACAAAGAGCAGGTGAAGTTTTTAAGTTTAATTAAGGATTCTTTGTGTGTGTTTGTTTGTCTCACACACACACACACACACACACACACACACTAGATTTTATACCTATTTCATTAAATAAATTTAGATAAAGGTTAAGCATTCATTTCATAATGAATGTTATTTTCAAGCAAAGGTATCCGCGCGTAAAAATATACGTTATACATGTTGGTGATTTGCCAAGGTATAGCCTTCCAACAGAAATAAATGTGATTTACTACGATGCTTGATTCTGAACATCAACAAACACCACTAACTCGGTGAGATGCACATTTCTGAGACAGGACCAATAGTCAAAATTTCAGTGTCAATTGCCATTGTTCAAATACCAGAAAACGGAAAACGTAAATTGGTAAATTATCCCCCAGATGGCTCAACTTACCCCTACACTGGGGCAAGTTCAGCAAGTTCAGTAAGTCCTTTTTTTTAAGAAGTCATATTTTCACAGACCTAGGTCATAGATGTTATAATTTTGATTGATATCTACCTGAAATAAAGGTTAATTTTTTTCATTTGTCTTATTTTTCATTGCCTAGAGGACAATGAGTATAAATTGGCTCATCTCTTGTTGTCAGTGATCAAAATAAACAAACTAATAAATAATAATAATGTTGTTGTAACTTAATAACTTTCATGTCCACATTACATTGTTTTCTATGGAGCCCTGGAAGTGGCATGGATATATTATTTATATTTATTTTGCATGCACGGATAAGTAAATCCCACACACGCTTTAAGTAAATCGCACAAATGCTTTAAGAATTGGGCGGGGGGGATTTCTGGCATGAGACTGCAGTTATCTGGGCGGAATGTGTCGCTCTCTCTCTGTTTGATGAATAAGGTGTACTTCAGCATATTCTACCAGGGTTAGGGCAAATTTTGATATTTATCACTGATCAATCATTGCATTTCATGAAATTTGTCGGATACATTTTGTGTTTGATTGACGTGAAGAACATACACACACACACACAAAATCACACTTTGATTTTTTTTTAAATAGGATTTGGTTGGTCGGGTTCCTGTTCCGAGGTACATACCCCTCCATCTGACATGTCCACTCACTGGGAGGATTTTTGTGGAGCCCGTTAAAACAAAGTATGAAACAGTCTACGAGCGAAAGGCCATCGAGAAACATCTCAAAACGTAGGTTTTATATATACTCAATCCTGTTCCGATTATTGTAGTGATGGTATGAAGATATTTACTGATGCTGTACCCTGATCAAATCTCTGCTTGGTGGTCTATATGGAAAGTCTCCACTTTGAACTCCAGTCAACTTTACCCAAGACAGCCACTAGCCTTTCTGTCTTCTCTGATGACGGTATACCTGTGTACCCCCAAATTCACAAAAAAAAAAACATATCTTTCAGGAAAAAGTTTGAACCAAAAATGGGGGAAGAACATCCGCTCAGGGAAAAAGATCTCAAACCAGATCAAGATATGAAGAAAATTGTGAAGAAATTCAGACTTCATCAACTCGAATAACCATTGACTTCTTTGACTGGTACAGATTGATTCCTCTATGGGTGCTGGATTCTTTTTTAAGATTGTTGTTTTACATTTTAAAGATCATACAATAATCACTTTACATTCTTGTCAGGAGGAAATTGAAAACTTTTGATAATTTGTCTGCTTTCTCACTGTACTTTGTTTTTTGAATGCATCACTGGTTTTGGAATGCAGATATCAATGACAAAAGACACATTTCCCAAACTTGATGGATACCATGCTGAACAACCTATATGAAGCCTATTTCCAGCTATTCATTTGAATTATAACTATACTCAATTCATGTTTTTTAAGAAAGATTTGTTTTAATTAGACCTACTTTTAGATAAGGACCTAAAGTATTTCCTAAACTCATACCTTACTTTGTGATAAACCTGTCTCCTGATAAGCAATAGTTCCAATAATTTGTAACACTGTTGATTGTGACAATTACATTTTTATATTTTACTACTATACCATTCAATAAGAATTATTTTGGTACCAAATACATATTTTGAATGTGTGCTTGAAATATGCAGGAACCGCAATCTAATACTTTGGTCATCAGCTCATGTAAAGTAAACCAAAGTAAAAGATCTTACCCGATATGGAACCTGGTTGTAATACAAGCTAGTCATTGGTTTATTGCTTATTGCTGATTTCATGTGGACATTAAAACATGATTTAACAGATCTTTTTCACTAGGGCAGATCTGTGTTTGTTTACCTATAGCTAGTAAAGGCTACTGCATTTATAATAAATATCAGCCATGGGGAATAAAAAGTTATTGTTTCTTGAAATATAATAGTGATAGTGATTGGTCAAGATGATTGGTTTAATCCAGAGTACACATCATTAGATGTGTTTTTTGATTTTTGATTGAATGTTAAGATTTAGACTCCCAATGAGACGGTGTTGTTAAACCTAAAATTGTCAACTTTGTTATTTTGTGTGATTCAAACCATGCCAAATGGTTGCAATCGTATTTGCCATTGTAAATTGTATTTGAAACATGAAATTGGATAAAGCAATTCATGAGAAAAACTAAAAACAGAGTGCAATATGTAACAAAATATAAACCCTAATAAAGCCAACATTTGGAAACCAAGATAATATGCTGCAGTTTATACATAAAATGTCTAAGGCTGAGGCTTCAAGTGGGTGGTGCTGGTCTTGTGCATGCCCAGCCACACACACATGGTGGCAAACAATTGGGACTCAAAGTGCCTCCCCTTTATGTTTTCGCTCTCCAGCATTCCCAAGCGGCTGAACATGCCCTCTGCAGCAAACCTTCATACAGACATTGAGCCCTTACTTAAACCAAGGCCCCTTGTTCGTCGTGGAGAGCATGACCACTTCATCCAAAAGTGGTCGGGGCTGTGCTTCGAACCCACTGCTGTACAGGCTGTACATTCCAGATCAATACCCTACCAATCTAACACGCATATCTAAGAATCAGACCTCTATTTTATAACAAATAAAAAGTTATGCGCAAAATGGTCACTCATTTAGTTTCACAAAGGGAGGGACTTCTTTTGGCTCCCAGACATGAAAAAATTATCCACAGGCCAGCTGTGTTTACATGCCTGAGGACACATATTCCATCTCCATCCCACTGAAAATGGCCAACTTGAAGCTGCCTGTTTTTTACGCTACAGTTGGTGGTGACAGCCCTTTTCCTGCTCTTTTGAGATGGCTAGAGATGGCAAAATGCATCACCACGTTCCATTGGGTCCTGGGAAGGACATCTGAGGTTTTGATGTCTAGTGCTTGCAAAAAAAGTGTTTGCCCATACAGTTGTATGGGCTGGTTGTTTGACAAGGCCTGTGGCTGCTATACCTAGTTGATCAGAATGCGGTGTTAAATGTAGTTTTAGTGATACGAAGGTCCTACCACCCTGAGACTAGAAAAACTTATTCCAGGGAAAGACTGGGACCCCCACACCAAACGATGGCCTTCTCGGGCCCCGGGCAGGGGGGGAGGTCCGTGTTGGTTTCAGGTTAAGGGTAAGGGTCTGTTGTTTTGCTAGTAGACTTTAGACTTTAGTAGATTTTCAGAGCGATTCCAAGATGCTTCATGATTGATAGGTCTATCGACATGTTTCCATCCCTTGTCTACGAATTAAGATTAATTTCTAGCAATGGCTTGTTTCCAATGCATTTGAAAGATGCTTTGTGAGCCTCTCCTGTTGGGCTAGAGCCCCAAAATGGATAATTCTAGCAAAACCTGCTCTGATTCATATAAAAGAGACCAGATGTCTTTCTTATTCAAGTCATTCTAGCTTCCCATTAATGTTTTGTGTTGGAAAATCTTCACTAAACAATTTCCAGCAAATTTCTAATTATTTATTGAAACATTGCTTCACCGCAAAGCGTCTGATTAAATGGTGTCCTCCAGTGGTTACCTTTGGTACTGTAAGAGGTAGTTGCTAACTTAATCCATAAAAATACTGTATAAAATACACTAGTAACACTTTATACATGCGTATATTCATTCACAATTAATTTAACGTTGTTTATCCAGCAATAAGTATTATATAGCATAAGCATAGGCATTAGTGATAGTGGGTTAGGGTTAGGATCGTTGTTCAGTTCTTGTTAAAAGTTACTCAGGTTGCACTGGCACACAATCTCCAATCCTTAGTCTTTAGGTTGCACCCTTACTCTATTAAATGTATAAATGAATACCTTGGCTTAGTTAACATGAAGACTATTAGCAAACTGGGACACCATATGTCAAATATTACTAGCCCATTAGTTAACAGTTATTAGCCATAAAGTAATGCATATATTTGATTAACTATGTTAATTAATGGTGAATTAATGTACTGTGAGGGACCAGCGTGGTCACCCCACGTATTCGGGATATGGACAACCAGATTGGAGAGTGTGGGCAAAAAGCGAGGGCAATTGTGTTCGGACAAAAAAGTTTTCTTTATTCTAAAAATGTAAATAAATCCATTGGTTAGTAAACAAAGAAATGTTCCAAAAAGAAAAGACTGTTAGCATAAAGCATAGCCTAGCATACCATACCATACCATAACAAAAAATACCATGTCCTTCTAGTACTGGCCTCTCGTCAAGCCAGCACCTCTTTCGCCACCAGACGTGAGACGTGACTGATTGGGCCAGGCCATCAACAAGGGGAAGATTCCCTGGTCAAGGCTGGAATAACTTTCTGCCCCCTAGTGCTACGGAAGTCCAAATACCACATTCAATATGAAGGGGAGAGACAGTGAGAAGGGATTTTCACCTTCTCACATGTACCCTTATTGTAATGTGTTATTGTAAGCAATGCACCCAACATATGATCATTCATTACAAGGTTGAAATATAGAAACCAGGATTAAACCAAAAATTAACAACAGTTATGTCAGACACTTTATTTTGGACTTCACCTCATATTTAAGCCCCACTTTGTAACTTGCTAAATGTCTTTAGAATCAAAACAATCAATGTACGACTCTATCAACCCAGGGAACCATGCTCAGCGATTCAATTTGGAATTTTACGACCTACGGCGGGAAATTTCAACTAGAGGACATGACATCACAAGTCATTTTTAGTTAAGTGAAAAGCTAATCGAATCTCTTCGTGAGGATGTCACTGTCAAACCGCCATTCTCTGGTGCAGCTAAAGGCTGACTCTAGCCAGAGAGGCCGCTAGTGCTTAAATATATATAATTCCAAGCTGTTGGACACGGGTCAGCTAACAGGAAGGATTTTAGCGACGCGTTGACTTGTACTGAGGAAGACAAACATTGTACCCTAAAACAACATGCTGTTAAGTTAGTAAGTTATTGTTAAACTATGAATTAATTAAATGAATTATTATGTGTCAATAAACTTTATAATGAGAACACATTTTTAATTCAAATGGAATGGACTCTCCCAGGCACTTCAATTAACTATCACCCGATTAGTGAAGTCAAATGACGATGCGTGAGTGTATATCTGTGTATCTCACGTTTCCTAGCGTATTTCCTGTTTCCCAACGTATCTCCTGTTTCCTAGCGTATCTCCTGTTTCCTAGCCTTTCTCCTGTTTCCTAGCGTATCTCCTGTTTCCTAGCGTATTTCCACCAGCCTTCTTCTCTGCTCTGCATGGTTTCTTATAATATTTAAATGCTATATGGTATGGGGTTTTCTTATACAAAAGGTGTCTTTGTGTCTCTATGTGTGCGCCTGTGCCTGCGTTAGGGTACAGTATATAACAAAAGCAAACAGTTACAGCTTGATTCCTGCTGTGTTTCCTAGTTCACCTGTTCCCTAGCGGATCTCCCGTCTCCACCAGCCTACTCCTTTGCTCCTTTGATTCTCAGGTGTAATTCGGTTTCAGGACCTCCACCAATCTCTCCTCCACGCCTCCTCATCCACCTCTCTCTCATTCACCCTAATTACCCTGCGTGATCCCTTCCTCTGGTCTTCACCCCTTTCTCCCTCACTCTCTTTTCTGAACCTAATGAAACTGTGCTGTTTAAATGCTGTGTTTATCTGTGGATGTTTTGCTCGTTAATTGCTCGCCAACTCGATCTGTCTGCAGACTAGCTCTGCACTCCTCTCCTCAGGCCAAGAGTTGAAATGTGGGAGCAGGAGAGACTCTGTATCTGAGCACTTAAGAGATAAGAATATACTAAATAGATAATTTCTTACAGCCTGCCTACTGAAACGCTCCCCGTTGTTATAATTGCTTTTCTCCTCTACTTCATGCCTCCTCTTTCGCCTTCTCCCCCCTCCCCTTTTCTTCGCCCCACCTCTATTATCATCTCCTGCCTGCCCTCCTCTCATCAGCTCCTCCATCTCTCCCCAACACTCTCCTCCTCTCTTTGCCCCCTCTCTTTGCCCCCTCTCTCCTCTCTCCATGTTTAAACATCATGAAAAGTGACTGCTCCTCTTTAATCACTCTCCTTGTAATATCTGCCAGGGCAAGAGGGCCAGAGAGAGAGAGAGAGAGAGAGAGAGACAGAGACAGAGACAGAGACAGAGAGAGAGAGAGAGAGAGAGAGAGAGAGA
>JAOPJL010000116.1:10256461-10275669 GCA_027123545.1 Trisopterus esmarkii
CTCTCTCTCTCTCTCTCTCTCTCTCTCTCTCCCTCTCTCTCTCTCTCTCTCTCTCTCTCTCTCTCTCTCTCTCTCTCGCTCTCTGTCTATCAGGATCATCACTGTTAAGGCCAAAAGGTTCCACATTGCAGTCCAGCTGTTTAAGCTGCTGATGACTGAAAACACCGAAACCCTCCATGGGTACATAAACCAACTGAACCTAATCGCGGACAAATTGGACAAGGTGATGGTCATTTCAAGATGTCTTTGTGTTCTATAAAGAAACTGGTGGCTTCCAGGTGTCTTTGTGTTGGATAAAGGTACTGGGGTCTTCTAGATGATTCAGTGTAGGATAAAGGTACTGGTGTCTTCTAGATACAAAAAAAAAATCAATAATCAATCAGGGGGAGTATAGCATGATAGCCAAACAAAGAGACATAACATCTGTGTTTTAAGACCATTTTAATCATCAATGTTTGTGTCCAGACCCATATTTCCCGTCCATGTAAGAAACCATTTTGACTAGCTGTTTTTCAGCTGTGTGCATTAGTTTGTTTGAACAGAACACAAACAGCCCTATGATGAACAGTGAGGACGATTCCTTGTTTAAGTCTCTTTGAGGTCAAGTTTAAATTTAACTACATCATGTATGCATGTTTATCAACAACAACGAGCAGTAGTAATGATTGGGCCAATAAATCATGTTTTCTTTTGTGGTTTTCTTTTCCAAGGTGTCCAATAAGACCAAGGTTGCAGGGATCAGTGGTGGGACCACGGCCGTGTTGGGGGGCCTTGCAGCGGGGGCAGGAATTTTATTGGCCCCTTTGACACTGGGGGCCTCCCTGGCCATCACTGTTGCCGGGGTGGGCGTTGCCACAGTGGGCGGACTCACTGGCGCCTCAGCGGCCATTGCCAACAAAGTGAGATTGTCTCCGGAAGGGAGACATCTTTTTTATGCTTCCATGTGTGTGTCTGTCTTTAGATAAGTGGTGGTGCCGTTGTCATTTGGACGGTGGTGTTGTTGTTGCTGTTTGTTATCTGTGATTCTGGTAATGACGGAACCATTCCATCAAGGATGACCTAAAGTTTTATTATTATTATTTTATGTTAAGTTACAAGGCAGATGCATTTATCAACCTACAGTGAATTCAGGTAGGGGTTAGGGCCGCATAGGATGCCTTCAGTTTGTTTGTTAGTTTTTGAAGTGAGGATTGAATCTGGCACCTTTCTGATGGGAGTCCATCCACTACACTATACTGTACACATGTATTTTATCAAATTTGGATTTGTAAAACAAAGCAAGATTGTGTCAGCCAACCTGAATTTTCTTTGAGATAAATTAAATTATACTAGCTGCCTATGGGCCATCTGTCTGCCATTCATCCCTCATGCTTTCTGTTTTGTACTCTGCTTGAAACCCCCAATGTTTCCAGGTGAACCTTGAAAATGAAAAGAAGAAGATCAGAATGGTCTTCCAGGACTACAAGGACATCATTCAGAAACTTCAAGGCTGCCTGAGGTTCATCATAGAGGGCATGAACCAGCTGGCCCAGCACCAGCTGGCCTCGCTGTCCAAAGAGGACAAGGGCCCCGTGGAGGTCAGCATGGCGTACCAGCTGAGGGGGGGTGTGTGTCCTCAGGCCATCGAGGCAAACACTAAGGCATCCGGGGTCATGGAGGGACTCGCCATAGGGCTCGATATGTACTTCAAGGATGGAAAAGGAGAGTCCAAGGAGAAGCTTAGATCCAAGTGTGCCGCCAAACTGCGCGTGGTGACACGGGAGTTGGGCATGGGGCTGGGGGAGCTTGTGAGTGCCAACGAGTCACTTAGCCAATTTCTTCCATGAACAAGAACAAGGGGTTTATCTGGCACGCTGGCCTTCAGCCAATTAACACGTTCAGGCACACACACACGCATGCTCGAAACATGGATGCACATACACACGCACAGACACACACACACACACACACGCTCACATTTTCATTTGGATTTACATTTAGGGCATTTAGCAGACACTTTTATCCAAAGCGACTTACAGTACAATTGTCAGAAGACACACACCCACACACATATAAAGTAAAGGGATATGCTTTTCTTTCTTTTATTTGGTTTCTATGTAGTAAACTGTATTTATCCCTGTTTTGTATGTTACTTACTTACTTTTTTGTGTGGGATAATCTACATGTTTTATTTCGAATGGTGTAAAAATTAAAACATTTTTAATTGGATATGTTTTTTGTATATATGTGTATATAAGTATATACATATTATATACTATCTAATTATAATTAGCCAAATTGTTTGTAGATTCAAATGGTGCTTTTATTATATCGAATCGTAAGGCAACATCGGTCATCTTTTTTTTTTATGTTGGGCACCCGGAAGTGTACTTTAGCAGGACAAACAATGTTCTCGTTTTCCTCATAGTAATATGTGGGTTTCGGCGTTTCAGCGTTTCACCATTAATCTATAATTGATGTGGTTTTACTGCCGACCTTTTTAAGGTTAATAGTTCAGTGACATTTCGCTGAGAGCATAGTTTACAGATTATTTTAATATGGGACCTATTTTTCTTAACACGCGATCACGCGTCTGGCCAATTGCAAAAAAGGTAATCGCGGAGTAATACCTAAGACCATTCCTTTCTAGACACCCTATTGGCTTAGACCTATTTAACATCAACTGTCTACGCGATTGGGCGGAGGGATGCGTCAGTCCATGATGCGGCCATATATAAACGTCAGCTCTCGCCGACAATTCCTTATTTGGTGTTCGACCGCCCCTTGTTTTGGATCCATTCCCGTGTGATCTTGCTGTCAAGAATTAAGCGCTCTCCCGCCCATCATGGCTGTTTAAAGGCGTGCAGCGGCTTACCTCGCAGCGGCAAAAACACGGCAGTGCAGCGGCGAATTGCATTGGCTTTTTCTGGCAAAATGGCGTACGTACTATTTGACACTATTTTAACACTTCTCATTTAGCGTAAAGATGAGGTTCACTTTCTGTATTCCAGGCAGGAAATAAGGATGTCACGACACAGTAGAAAGTACGGTCTATTACCGTTATTGTAAATATACTATTTATAAATACATCTAAAAATAATGAATTATAAATGTAATATTCAGGCAAAAGAATAAAAAAAATTCTGTCGACCTATTTAATGACATGGGCTGGCAAGGCGACAGGTGCGCCAGACGGTTCATGTCAGGTCAACTTGCGCCTGGCGTTTTAGCGGAATGTATTGAAACAATAATGCAAATACAAGTTGTTGTTTTGAGAGATTATTGCACTTTATTACTAGATTATGGCTGTAGAACCATGGACGGAATGTATTTTGTTTGCACTAGTCGTGTATTAACAATATATAAATCCGTATCATGCCAGTTTATGAACTTTCTATACTGGCTATGTTTTAGGTTTACTATGAGTGGCATACCTATGGCCATTTATCTAGCATGAAAATCTGGCTTTGTGTGTATTTACAACAGTGGCAACGTGGCGCACCAAAATGGCGCGCTGTGTCTTCTGTTGTGGCCGTTGCCACGCCCCCAGGATGAGTCACCCCAGGAGGGTGGAGTTACCGGGCAGAAAATGACCAAATTAGGAAATGTCAACCGCTTGGGGGGCGGGGCCCCGTGACAGTGTTCGGACTAAAATAGCTCACTAGTTTAACGCCTGACTACATTTTCCGTAGTATATTGACAATGTGGAGTAGAATAAAGTTGTACTCCAACGTTACAGAAATAGTTATTTTATTGTGTCATTATGTGTATGCATGTATATTAAAGTGCAGCATGACCACTTTCTCTTAAAAAATAAGTCAATTGTTCTCAATTGTTAAACTCATTCTTGTAACACCGTTATTGGAAAACAAACTTGTATAAAATAATGATTGTCCATTCCTAGTAACACCCCATTCTGCCCTTTATCAACCCCACCAGGTCTCTTTCGACAACCACCCTCAGCTTTGCTGCAGTCGACAGCAGGACCTACCCTCTGGAAACCCGGACAATATCACTGTCCCCCTCACGTTTATTCCCCCACACACGACTACCACTGACCACTGGACATGGCCTCGACGACACTGCTGGTCCCCGAGGACGTGGGGGCCCTGTTCTTAGGTGGGTCGCTTGAGGCCAATGTTCTCATTTGGCTGGTAGTGCAACCTCTCCAGGTTGCTAGGGAACCATGATCAAGGAGGGTTTATTGGGTGGGCAATGATATTCTCCTGGACTTGCCGACTGCATACGTGGCAGCTTGCAAAACACATCTGTATGTTTTAGTGCGCGGCACCAGCGCTGAGTCTTGTCTCCCACTGGTAATTTCCTAGTTACTGCAGCGCATGGGATTTGTTTTAGCCACAGGCTAAGTGGTGTGATGTGAGCTCAACTTAAGCCCTCAAATTATATCTGAAGACGGTTATTTCCGTCCAATGACCTTGCTTTGACATGGGTCATTTATAGTGACCAATACAGTGTATATTGTGTCAAGTGAATCTTATTTTTCTTTGCACTTAAACCTATTTACATAATTACATAACAACCTATGTGGTGTTTTCCTGCTCCGTGATGAGCCTCAAGGTCTCACCCGTCTCTAGGGCTGAGGCAGACATTTATGAGTGATCTTAATTAGTGATCAGCCGATAAATTGGCCGGCCGATATTTGCGTTGTTTTTTTTTACATGTAGCAGCATCAGATGTTTTTTTTTAATATATATCTTCATTTTTTTTCTCAAGCAGCTGATGCTTAACAACTCGCTCTCTCCATATCTAGGGCCCTCGTTTCTGACGGCTGACCCCATGGTTCTCCTGGACCAAGATGAAGAGGAAGCTCTCTCTCTCTCCTCCTCCTTAGAGGAGAGTTCGCCCGCTTCACCCTCCCCCACTTTGTCTTCCTCTCTCTCCTTGTCTCCTTACCAAACTCTCTGTCCCTCGCCTCTCTCCTCCTCCTTCTCCCCTCCTGCCTCTCCCCTCTCCTCCCCCTCCTCGTTCCTGGGACCCAAGGTGGGTGCCGACGGCCTATCCTTCCCCTGGCTGGGGGCTGCGGAGCTGCTCCATGAGCACGTCGGAGCAGACATCAGCAGGGGTGAGCTTGCCGCCGGTCAGCCACCACAGTGGTTTCCACATGATGCTGTGTTTTCCAAAACACACAGGGTTGTTGTCGAGAGATGTGTACCACTTGGAATTTGCACCATTGGTATAAAGTAGGAAGAGTCAAGCGACGTTGCAACCCATGTGTGACTTACTAGTGGCAGTTGTTAATTAGTCTTTGTGACGTCACTGGCTCTCGTGAAACAAGGACAAGGAAGAACAGTCTTATCTATAGCAAAACAAACCAGTTCCATGGCTTGAATTTCCTTTTTACCCAATTAGTACAACCATTAACTAGTCTTGTGTACTGAATTCCACTGAACAAGTCACATCAGTAACTGAATAAGTTTTAGCAGTATGGTCTCTGTGACTCTCATAAACCCTCTCTACCATAGCATGTTGGATAGGGAGGTGTTTTAGATCTGTTTCGACCTAGACTTTTACTAGTCAATTACAAGCATGGATATGTGCTGTACCTGAAATGAGGTTTGTTATTCTGTTCAGGGGCTATAGTTATGTTTTGATCCCCACTTGTTAAGATCAATGTTCTTTTTTTTTGTTATAAAATAAATATGACATAAAATGCTACAGGTTGTTGTTAATATAATTTAGAGGTTTGAGAGTGAGACCAGAAATAGTCTTGGAGAAAATGCTTCTGGGGGGGGGGTTAGAGGATGCGCTGTTCTAACACATTCTCTCCTTCTACAGACGACCCCTTCTCAGGGATGGACTGGATGGCAGAAAAGATTGACCTTAGTGACTTTGACCTGGATTCACTCATGGACTCCTGCTCCTCAGACGAGCCTCCCAGCTCCCCAGAGGACCTCATCGCCACCCTGGACTCCCAAATGGATCTTGACGTCCACCCCTTTGACTCCCCCATCGCCTCCCAGCTCGACACTCTCGCCCTGCCCCTACCACTCCCCGATCTGCTTCCTCTTCCACTGGAGCCCCCACCCGTCAATCTTGCAGTCTCCCCAGCTGAGGAGGAGGAGGAGGAGGAGGAGCAGCAGCAGCAGCAGGCAGTGGTGATGGTGAAAACGGAACCTCTCTCTCCACCTCCCTTATGCCACCTGGAGCTGGGTAGCGAGGTTGACGTGTTAGAAGTAGACAAGAATGTCCCCATCCTCAACGCATCCGTGATGCCCTCCCCCACCGGCGACCGCCCCACCTTTACCACCACCACCACCACCTCCTTCCTGGTCTCCCTCAACACTGCTGGGCCCTACGTGGTGCTGCTCACCGCTAAAGCAGAACCTGGCTTGATCCCTTTTCAGGAGTCCCCCTCTGACAAGACCTCCCCTGCTGAGGAGGCCTTCCCCCCTGACGAGGCCTCCCCTGTGACAAGCGACTGCGACAGCGACTCTGGCATCGAGTCGGCCTCCAGCACACCTCCTCGGATCTCCTCCCCATCTCCCTCCTCCTCGTCTCCTTCCTCCCCGTCCTCTTCAGCCGGTTCTTCCAGGACCAAGCCGTACTCCAGGCCGGAGGCCGCCAGGGCTGACAGGAAGTCTGCCGGCGGTGCCCCCCCCAGGGTGGTGGAGAAGAAACTGAAGAAGATGGAGCAGAACAAGACCGCAGCGACACGCTACCGCCAGAAGAAGCGAGTGGAGCAGGAGGTGCTGAGTGAAGAGTGCGACGAGCTGGAGACAAAGAACCGCGTGCTGGCAGAGAAGGTGGATGCACTCAGCCGCGAGATCAAGTATCTCAAGGACCTAATGGAGGAGGTTCGCAACGCAAAGAACCGGCGCAGCAAGACTGTCTCTGCCTGAGCCGCCACCACCTCCTAACCCGGTGTAGTCCGTTGGTTCCTGAAGTCAAGTCGCAGTTCTGCAGCCGCTGTGGAAAGAGATCGACACGTGCGCTGGAATTATGGATCCAAGTAGCCAAGAGAAGTCGGTGTCCATGGCAAGAGATTAAGGATGTCGACGAGATTAGGGACATTGTGCTAGTCTATCGGATTAGAGATATCGATGACATAATTCTTAGAGGGACTAGGGCTGTGAGGTTTTCGGTCGGAGTCCGCCCCAGTAGACCCACCTAACATCTAGGTGTATTTGTAGTGAGGTGTAGGAACGTGTATATCCTGGTCGTTTTACTATGCTTACCCGACAATCCCCGGCACCAGCCATTGTCATCATTCAAGATTTGAAGTATTTGAATTAATTTGTCACATGCTCATACAGTGCAGTGAAATGTCTAAGAGGCCGTCATACTTTGCGTACTATGCCGACGTTATAAAACATTCTCGGAATAAATTCCACCTTCCACCACCCTTTTGCCTCCCCCACAATTGTTTCCTGCTTTGGTGTCACCCACCAACCCTCACCCCACCACCTATTTCCACCTTCCTCGGAGCAGCTTCGTCCAGAAAGGGGCCACGTATATTTATGAATTGTTACGCAGCACTCCTGTTTACGTGTTTTGTAAATGGGTGCTCTTCTTGCTTACTGATCATTTTAGGTTTATGTTTTGCAAAAGTTTTACTTCCGACTAACTCCTGACTATTTCTTGAGAAAAAAATCTTGTTTGTTTCTGCAACTGATCAGCCTGTATAAATGCTTTTTTTTTTCTATTAAATATCCATCAACTCTTCAGACATGTCTGTTTTTTGAGATCCTGACGGTGTGTTGTGGTTGGTGTTTTTGGACTCTCAAGATGAGAGGGTCAGGATCTACATTTGGGGCATTTAGCAGACTTTCATCCAAAGCGACTTACAATAACACATTTGTCATAAGAAGTGAAACAATATATCACTGTCGGTACAGTAAAGATGTTCATAGAACCAAGTGCAAGTACTAACAATCGCCAGGCCAACCCCATTCCCCGTATACAGCAGTGATAGCTAGCTACTGCAGATGCTACACAATTAAGTACATGCTACACAGCATGCATGCACAACACAATTAAGTACATGCTACACAATTAAGTACAATGGATGAATACAACGTGCATTAAGTGTGTTCATCAAGTGTCAGGACGTACAACAGTACAACACAATAGTGCATCAGACAAATAGGGGACTGAATGGCTATGTAGAGTCTAGGTGAACTCTGAAGGATTCCATCTCAGACTTTACTGTAAGTATGACTTGGCAATATGGCTGGCCCAACCCCTAGCTATCTGAATGAACTGCCAGTAGGTTTGTATTCAAGCGTCCGCTGAATGACCAATAGTAAATGGGCTATTCTCTGAATGACAAGAGTTAACTAAAAGAGCCTGCCTACAAGTCGGGGCACGGTTACGCAAATGTTTGCCTAAGTGAATCTTTACAGTAACTTGCAGTAACTGTTGTCATGGTGAGCTTGGGTTTATTGCCTAGGTAATGGCAGCAATCGCTTACGGCAATGAAATGCTTTTGTGACAGGCTTCCTCCAAAAGGCGGTCTAGTCCAGTTTTTCTTTTCATAGTCCTTACTTACCATTACATCTACAATATAATACATAAATGAAGAACAAATTAAAATGATTATGGTTAATATGTACAGTAGTCGCAACATATTTTTTACAACCGGTAATGCAATATGCTGCCAACCTTTCAACATGATTTCAGTATTAAAGCGTAAACTGATCTTGTCTCATGTGGAAATTAAACCTGCTTCAGGTGGTTTCTGCTCTATGGTTTCAAAGGAGTCATTCTTGTTCCACTCTACAAGGAAGTGAGAAGAGAGGGGGAGGGTGAGAGGGGTCAGAACAGCTGTGTTAGGTTACGTCTGCAGCAGGGATTTTGTCTGCCTTTGACCAGCTGTTCAGAACATGTGTGTTGAAGAGGCGGCAGACTGTTGTAAACAGTGACCATTTCTAGGCCAGATCGAATGGTAGGCGTGGTGCCGCCGATGGGTTTAGGAACAAGACTAGATCAGCCGGTTTGTGTATGTGCACGTTAGTCCCCCATGCAAATTTATTTTAGGCCTACATATGTTTGCATATTAGACTCCGACACGAATAGCCTCTGGAGTAGGCCAGTCATGATCGGCAAGCCCTCTGCTCAGCGCTCGACACAAACAAAGTACTGTAAAGAAAGATTAAATTATCTGTCTACTTGTTGATCCTGTTCATTCAACTTTTTATAATTTTGTATAGACTAAAAGCATTCTAACAATAGTTACACATTTGATTATGGAGTACAATGAAATTTTGAGTAATGTATTCTGTCACACAATAAAAAGCTTAATATATTGCCACGATGTAATTCATATTTTACTCTGGCGGACAAAACTTCAAAAACAATGTGACATTTAAAGAAAAATTGTTTTGGTACCGTCTTAGTCCAGATTTTTGCACCTAAAACGTTTCTCAGGTAAGATAGACGTTTCTCAGGTAAGTATATTGGCTTTTAGAAATGTGGTTTACTGTTCAGCCACCCCCCCCCTCTCTCTCTCTCTCTCTCTCTCTCTCTCTCTCTCTCTCTCTCTCTCTACACACACATCTGTGGAAACAGCAAGAAATGACCATAACTAGCTCATAGATACAATGCAGTGGAAGTTAATACAATGCATTCACAGGTTGATAACATAAAATTACAGTTAATGTCACGGTTGGTTATATTGTAGTTTATATTAACCTACTTAACTACTTCTAAATCTGGAAGTCTTCAGAGCCACATGTTGTCCCTGGGTTGCAGCTAGAATGAGGCGGAGGCTTGGTGGCCCTGAGCCGAGCACAGGGTCCTGGCCCGTCTTGCAGCATTCCACCCAGTGCCGCCATGCGTTGTTGGACGCCACAGTGCCTGCAAGTTCCTCTCTCGACAAACACAAGAACACTGATATTTTTGAATGCTCTTTAGTATCTCAAAAACTTGTTTGTTTGCATGAATCACATGCGTGATTGCACAACATTCATGCTCACTCTTAACTCTCACTCTTAACCTCAGGGATAAACTGAAGCCTCTTGGAAAATAATAGAAGATTATTCATAAACACAAACAATGTCTGTGTTCATACTGTAAAATTGGCAAAGATATAGCTAAATATGAGTGTGGATCACACACACTAAAGATCCACACTAATGTCCAAAACTGAATGGCACTTCCCTTTTTATCCGCTGAAATGTTACCCAGGACATCTCATAGGTATGGTTTGCTCAGTTCAACATATTGTAAACCTTTATGTTTATAGAGTTTGGCTCTATTAAAAACATTATGTAATGCATTGTGTCCTTAGTCTTTTAGCGCTGTTAAATTGTCCACACAGTTCTTTCTCTGTCTGGACTGTAAACCGTCGTGTCCACAGGGTTCATGCTCTGTTAATCCCATTGTAAACCATTGTATGCATAGGGTTAACGGTATTAAACCAACTTTGGACCATCTGGTCAATAGGGTTTTATGGTCTTGTAGACCTTGTAGAGTCGTTCTTAAAGTCTCTTTCTCTGGAAACATACCACAGACTTGATGAAGGAATGTCTTTGCTATAATCATGACGAACACACCCCAAGATTAGAATCCATGTAAACAATCCAGTCTCCTTTCTGCTTAAGATAAACGTAGGATCAAGTTTATTCAGCATCTATGTGTCCAGGGTTGGCCAGCAAATCAGTAAAGTGTTTAAAAAATGTTTTTCTAGCAACAAAACGACTGACAGAAGAGTTAGTCGTTATTAATACCTATACCCCAGCCCCCACAAGAGCTCCTCATTAATGTCCTGTAGGCTACTGATCTTTGGAAGAAAAGCATAGTATTAGTGAAGTGTTGGAGAGGGGGCTGTCTTTTACTTGAAAAATAACTTTGTAAATATTATGATTGGTTAAAAACACATCGTGTCTTTTATAGTGAATCTGAGTTTTAATCCTGTTGGGTCACAATACGATCTATGCTCTTTAAAATAAGGAATGGGCAGCAAACTGCCACCCATCTACGCTATTAGACAACTTGCAAGACAAGATCAAATTGTTTCTAGATCTATTTGGCTCTGTTTGAGCTTTTTTCTGTTTAAATATCCACATCATTCTGAACATCTCTGTTATGTCAATATAGCATGTGGTGCTGTAGATTCAGGTGCTAAGCTGCTTATTGGTGATAATACCCAACGACTTTTAAAAGATAAGACCTCGCTAATTAGGTAGGCCTACTTGCATTTACTACTCAAGTGTTCCTCACCATCCAACATACGTTGAGCTCAGTATCGTTCTTGTCTAGTTCTGCTCAAAAGAGATAAAGAAGGAACAGCTGAGGTCACTGACCAACATTGGTCAGTGACCTCAGCTGTTTCCTGAGGCAACGGCCGGGTCATCTGTTGGCGGCTGAGAAATGATCGTCAAATGTGTCGTTATCACGGTCTACCCTAACGCAATTTCCGGTGTCTTACATGAACCGCTTACGAAAGATAACACTCCCTGGAGATGGAAAGAGAGAATAATACTATGAGAATAATGACAAGAATAACAACCAGAAGAGAATGAATATGGATTTTTCTTTCACAAAAATAGGACAAAGCAATATCTAAAACATTTAACGATGACGGCCCGTTCTATCGGAAGTGCTTCTTCTTTCCTCTCCCGCCGCTATACTCATGTAAGTAGTCCCGCCCTCTCCCCAATAACGCTCATTGAGCACACCATTCTAGGTGTTGCGTAGTAAGCTAAGAAGCCTGGGAACGATGCTGCCCTAGTGTAGTATTCATACGCACTCTTATCCGGGTTAGTGGGCTGAAAGGGAGTTATAAACTCGGCCTGCATGTGGGAGTAGTTAGATTAGAAGCCGAGCTGATAGTGAACAGTGGTGAGAGATAGTTGTCCTCGTGCGTGTGCGTGTGCGTGTGTGTGTATTTTAATGTGTGTTTGAGTGGAGAGTGCAGGGTTAATTCCGCGAACCATCAAGGAAAAGACGCACTGGTGCTACGAAACGAGCTGGGAGCAGTCAAAAAACTTAATTAGCTCATACACAGACAGGCGCAGTCTCTGTGTCAATCTTTGTCACATATATCCTACTTTATCAACGCTTTTTAATTGGAGCACTTAATTCGCGTTTCCATATTTGGTCGTCGGCTCAGGCACGTTTGTGGTTGGAAACGCATTTCTGCCCCCTTACGCTGAAATACTGTTGACGGGAACTTAGTGACTCTCACGATCTAGCGGTCATGTGTGTGTGTGTGTGTGTGTGTGTGTGTGTGTGTGTGTGTGTGTGTGTGTGTGTGTCGTTTGTTTGCTAAAAAAGAGTACAGCTAATGGATATATGGTTGAACCCGCAATAAGGAAGCAACATACACAAGATCAGGGCAGCAATAATAAATAGTTTAAATTATAGTTATTTCATTTACGCTTTGATTTGGCCTTTATAATGAGTTTTGCTGAATCGGATTTAGCCTATGTTATAATTCGCAATGGGTTTGATTTTGTTTTTATAATTACAAGATAACTTTTTTCAGGCGATGAGCGTCTTCCATTTAGCGCCCCCGTATGTCCTGTCTCAGAACTGCAGCTGTGCTAAAACTTCTAGGAAATAAAACTTCTAGGAAAGTGTTGAGAGCGAATGCTCAATTTTAGCTACCGAGACATGGGGTCATGATCCCCTCAAATCGACTGTCATGCTGCTCAGTGCTCACACGATGTTCAGAACACTACTCGTTAACCTCTCCTTTAAGGATACGTCACGGTTAATATTTGAATGACTTCCGCTCGTAATCATGTGAAAGTGTGTCATGATACAAACCATCAGCGCAGTGATCGTTACAGTGATCGCGGTTTATACCTGTTGTACCTTTCTGTACGAGCCGAGAGTAGCCCTCAGGTCAGTTCTGCCCGGCGTTTCATGTGGTTGATGAGGTGTCTGGTTCGAAGGTAGGTTAGGTTAAATGGAACTAGACCTAGAAACTAGATAAGAGGCCTGTTCGTGGAATAGTTTTGGTTTGATTGTCTACGTTGTTATTTAGTCACTGACGTTTTTTCCTGCTACTTTTGTTTGATTGAGGGCGTTTTAATCTGAACACCAATCGTTGAAATGTTAAAATACAGCATAAATCCAGACACGTGTCGATATACAGGTTGAACTGAACTTCTTACACCAAAACATGTTATGCTACAGGTAGTTGGCCCATTTTTGCAGAGAGATGGAGATTACTTTACTGTATACGTCGTTAAAAAAATAGGGGTCTGTCTAGTACATTGCAATCATTCTATATATACAGCTAATGAATATTTTGAAGAAAAAAAGTCAAAATATCGTAGTAGTCAATTGACTAATTTTGTTCATTGTCGGTAGGATGTCCTCAAACCGGTACCGCCACGTCGTGTGGGAGACTCCAGAGTTGTTGGCCTACCTCCACACCCGGCCCTGGACCCCTGGCTCTGTTATCCTGGAGCAGAGGGTCCCTGGGAGCGACGGGGCCAGCATCTTCCAGCTAGGGGAGCCCGAGTACCTGTCCATGCTGCTGGGGGCCCAGGCCGTAGGGGCCCTGCTCTGTGACAGACTTGGGGTACGAAGGTGTGCGTTGGTCACCAGGCCACAGACCAACACACCAGCACAGGTAAAGGACTCCTTCCGCCTCATCTGGTCACCTCATTAGTTTACTTATAATTTTTGGTATTATTGGGTTGTTTATTTCCTTTTTCTTTATGTATTACTGTCATCACAAAATCACGACAAATTAATAATACATTGCACAATTTAGTTTGATTTGAATACATTTATGTTGTGGCCCACAGATTCGTATCCTCCCACTGCACGGCCTCGATGCTGAGTGGCGCCCGCACCTGGCCGCAGAGGAGGAGCACAGCCCCTTTGACCCTGGCTTCTGCACCTCCAAGAGCGGCCCCCGCTGGAGTGACGCACATCTGTCTGAGATCCAAGCAAAGGTCCGGACCGGGCTCCCCTCTCCAGACACCCCCGCAGACCTCACCTTCCTGGGTGAGGACCCTGGACACCCAGGACTCTTCTCCCGCATCGTTCGTGGCGAGGAGCCCCATTGGCGTGTGTGGGAGGACCGTGGCCATGTGGCCTTCCTCACGCCCTTCCCCAACGCCCCCGGGCTCACCGTGGTGGTGCCACGGCGGCCGCTGACCTCCGACATCTTCCGGTTGGAAAGGGGGGATTACGAGGCTCTGGTGCTGGCTACGCGAAAGGTAGCTGTGCTTATAGGGGAGGGGCTTGGCGGCAAGGGGGTGGGGCTTATCTTTGAGGGCTTTGAGATCGACTATGCACACGCCAAGCTGATACCGCTGCTGTCAATGGGGGAGGGAGATACCCCGTCGGAGCCGCGCCCGGTCCAGTTCCATTCCACGTACCCCGGGTTCGTGACCTCGGAGGACGGGCCCGAGGCGAGCCTGGAGAGTTTGATGGAGATCCACAACCAAATCACTCAACTTTAAGCTGAACCCCCTCCACAGCTAGAGAACTATAGTGTGTGCACATGCTCTATGGACGTGCCTGACTGGCAGTTTGTGCTGTGAGTACCTTTTGATTATGATTGTGATCAATGCATTTAAAATCAGGCAGGAAAAAAATTATCTTGATTCTGAGGAGCTTGTCTTGGTGCACTTTTTAAATATACATTTATATATTTTGTACATCAATGATAATTGTCAAAGACATGTATGCCTTTTATTTGCTACTTGCATGTGATGGATCATATCATACATTACAATATGTGTATTCTCCTTATTTTTACAAAATAATTTTGCACGGTTGTAACAATATTCACTTTATTTATTGCATCAGACAATGTATTTGAGTTTTCTTTTAAATATCCAATGTAAAAATTTCATTGTCTTTCATGTGCCATTTACATGTAACCAAGCAAAAAGTATTTTTTAAACTACATTGAAGAAATTATGACATATTAATTGTATTCATATTTACTACAATTCGATATTTATATAGTTGAACAAAACTCTATGCTGATTTATAATAGGCAGTCACCAAACAAAACACGTCTAAGCATCAATCATCTCAATATTCTAGGGTTGATGATTTTTGTTGCATTTCTACATGGGCTAAGGATTGGCTACGGTTAGCCAAATTTACCCATTCTGTTTTTTTTGTCTTATCTCCATGGTTGGCCAATCACAACCATTATCTATTATGGGGTGGGTTTGATACAATAACTTTACAGAGTAGCGCCCTATGGGCGTGCTGTTGAGGAATTTTCATAAACCAGCAAACCAAGATGTCTGCCACTGAAGTGTCACAAGATTCATTGCTCGGATTGGTTCTAGGTCAATCCAATTCCGTAAATAGGCATTTCGGTCTGCATCCTTTAATTACTTGCCTAGGAACCTAACAGAGGTTCCGGACTTCTGAGAAAGATAAAAAAGCTTAAGCTTAAGTTTTTTTTAAGATATGTTTTTTTTTAAGATATGATTCTGTTTAGAAAAATATTGACTGCTTGTCTCAATCCCTTACACGCTATCCCTAATAAACAAACATCCAACTAAAACCCAGTCTGTATATTTTACTTGATTAATTGCACTTGAGCCAAAGTTCCCTTCTGGGGGTTAATAAAGAACATCTCTCATGTGATCTCAGCATTATTTTATAGTAGCTGCAATGCCCTATTATTACCCCGAAACGAATTGCCCCTCTAACCATTAGCATTAATTAGCATGAGTAATGATTGGCTAAGCTGTTAATTAGCGTCCTACAAACAAGCTGTTGCCTGAGGCAACAGAACCTATTTCAAGGGTTCAGCCTCACGCATTTCTGGGACTGATACAAAACATAACAGAACTCCTGTGGGAGGAGTTAGGAGGAGGGGTTGGGGCACTATAGCTACATTTGCCATGGGAGACAGAATGAACAGTTCATTCTGGAGAGGAGAGAGAAGAGGAGAACCTCACTTCAAAGAGGTTCTTTCCATAGCTCCAAATGTCGGACCTGGTAGAGAGGGGCAAGTAGGAAGTGGATTCAGTGAGAACTGGATTTTTAGGAAGTGAATTCCGTGTCAAGGTAATTCTACTAAAGGAAACAGATAACAAATGCAGTGGATCCGGGAGGAAGTCAACTATACTGAAGTGTATCCCAGAGAAATTGCTTCCAGGTGAAGTAGATCCCAGAGGAAGTGCATTGTGCAGGAAGTGGACCCCAAAGCAAGTGATTTGTAGACTTAAGTGGATCCCAAGGAGCTCCCTCAGGCCGTGACATTGTGCGGCGTCTGCACGGACGCCCGCTGGCAGCAGCAGCAGCCGCCGCCGTCCTTCATCTCCATCTTGGTGATGTAGAGCAGGGGTTCGACAGTGCTGCTCAAGTCCATGAGGGAGAAGACGCTGGGGTTCACCCGGCAACGGAACTCCACGAAGGAGAAGTTGGCCGCAAAGGGTAGCAGGGCCACCGGTGGCAGGTAGTTGAACACGATGATGCCCAGGATGATCAGTACCATCCTGAAGGCCTTCTTCTTCACCGGGTGCATCTCCTCCTTGCCCACCACAGAGTGCCGCAGCACCCAGAGGATGGAGACGTTGCAGAACACCATGATGATGAAGGCGGTGAGGACGAGGCCGCTGAAGACCTGGGCGGCGCTCACCACCTTCATCAGGCTCTTGGTGATGCCGTAGCCCAGCATCAGGCCCCAGACCATCAGGGAGATGCCCACCCGGATTTTGTTATCACGGACACGGGTGAACAGCACCGGGTGGACCACGGCCATGTAGCGGTCCAGGCAGATGCACATCTGGGGACAGGTTCATTCATTTATTTTATGGCTGACACAGAAACAAGGCTCAGCCATGTTACTTTGTTACAAGCCACACTTACTGTATATAAGCTGGAAGCAATACCTACTGCACAGCACTCGATAAACACACAACCACTAACATATGGAACCACTATTGAACCACTATGGAACCAGTAAAATTTCCAACTTTGTTAGTTGCGTGGTCACCAAACGATTTCCTGTCAATCAAAACTTCTTGTCAATCAGGACTCACCAGGAAAAATGTGGCAAAGTCTTTGACGCCGTATGCAAAGCGCTGGAAGTTCCTTATCTTTGGGTTGCCGAGGTAGAGCCGGTTGGCCATCTCGATGGGCGTCATCAGGCAGAAGTAGGCGTCCAAGATGGCCAGGTTGAAGAAGAACGTGTCGGAAGTGGTGGCGTCGCTTTTTTTGCGGATGATCTGCCACAAGACCAGCAGGTTGCAGGGCGTACCCACCAGCAGGTTGAGTACCTTCACCCCGTAGTAGAAGAGGAAGCTGTAGGGCGCTGGAGCGCACGCCTCAAGATCGTACCAAAGCAGGGGGCCGGGCAGAGGCATGGAGTTGGCGTAGGCTTCGGCGGTGGAGTTCAGCATGACTATTTTGGATGCATTTTTTTTCATATGACAAAAGAGAGCGAGAGAGACGTTAATCACTCTGGTCAGTGTTGCAATAGAGTCGACATTTTCACATTGATGAATGTTGTTGAACACCACTGTGAAAACGGAAAAGAGGAAGCTCAGGGCAGATATATTTTCTTAGTGAGCTAGTATGAGGGTAGCCTACAAATAAGGTGGTTGAAGATTAAACTTTGATGAAATTGCGTTATTGCAATATACATTTTCTATTCATGCTGATTACATTACCAACCCTTAACTATGTGAGAAAGAGCCTTCATTTACATTCATTTCAACTCATTTGAGCAAAATATGTTCATAATTAAAACCCTTCTTTATTCACTTGACATCACTTATACATTATTGTACATTGTAGGCCTACATTATTGTAAAAACTGGTAAAAAGAAATTGTCTCAAATGTAATGTATCGTCTTTGAGATGATTGTTGTGGGATTACAACAGTAGACCTACAAGAGACAAAGATCAAATAGAAGCCCATTACCTTGACAACGTACTTGGTGTCCAAAACTCCAAGCGTTCTTCAAGCGGTCCTCCTGTCACCAAACTACGGAATGATGCCCTGCTCGTGGGGGCCGGGGACTTTTATACCAGGTGACAATGCTGGGATCCATTACAGGACCTGCTCAGCCAATGGGGAGATGAGACACCAACGCAAACATGTGCTGAATAGTTTAGATGACTACAGTGAGGCCTTTATGTTTAATAAACACATCTCTACAGTCAGGCATTCACCTTTCCACAGACGGGATTCCTGCCGATAGTAATAATTTTATGTTAAGTATCGGCTGATGTTATATTTGGACCATAGTTTGACGAAGGCTTATGTGCATACAGGCTGACGCTTCGTTACACTGTGCCTGTTAGCATGCTTGCTTATTCCCGCTCACCGAAGCCCGCAGTGAGATTGACCTCACTGATGCAAGTGTAAACAGGTGATGCAAGCAGACCAGCAAGGCAACAATGAGAAATTCAGCGTATGAAGTTACTTATGAACATTGTACATAACCTACAAGCCATGTTCCAGAAAAACACCAGAATGTTCCTCATATTTATACTAATTGATATTTTTGGAACGGCTGATGTTTGATTTGATTTGGGGATGCCGATTTCTGTGGGTACATTTGTAAGGGGTATACCTAGTGCTAGGTATTTGCATCTGAAGCAGCAGAGTTCTATTTTTTTAACTCAGCTGATGCAATACTTGTGTTTATATCCTCAAAAGAGAATTATCTGTAAGTAAAAACATTAAGTATTTTTCTGTAACAATTGTTTCATATGGATTTTTATTTAATCTGTTATGTTAATTCCTGAATACTTGATTTCACTGCGATAGATTTAATATTTTCCTTTTTTAACATCTCGCAAACTAACCCATACCTGCAAAATCCTTACTCGTATGTGGACACATACGAGTAATTTGGTATTTGGTTGGTGTATAAATGTACAATTGTATAAATAACCGGTGAGAAGTATTCACATTCTTTATTTCAACTTCTTGCAGTTTTACACTTTTCTACATGAATCACTTCAGATTATCTAAATGGACAGAGAATGTTTTAGTTGGGAGTTTAGCTGGCTGTGCAGACAGTACAAGCCTCCTCATAATACTACTTTTCACTGCGCTAACATTGTTCATGACAGTTATTGGTGGTATCAAACTTGAAACCAAGTCCTTTAATGTGTCATTCTTGTATCGTTGTCATTTGAACAGATTTGCTCATTCAAGAAATTCCAAATCCCAGTCAATTTACTAATAATAATCGATAATCGATTAAGCCTGGTAAAGTGCAAAAAGAAAAGCCAGGTAAAACACACACACACACACACACACACACACACACACACACACACACACACACACACACACACACACAGACACACACACA
>JAOPJL010000116.1:10291061-10303260 GCA_027123545.1 Trisopterus esmarkii
CCCCCCCCACCCCCCTTGTGGGGGTGGGTGTGGGTGTGTGTGGGGGGGGGGGGGGGGGGGGGGGGGGGGGGGGGGGGGGGGGGGGGCGCCCCCCGGGGGTGGTTGTGTGAGATATGTGTCCGGTCAGCTCACTTCATGGACAGGAAGGTTATATTGTATAAAATAGCATAAAAAATGAATGTTTGATTAAAAAGAGTAGGAGAAGGTGGCCTCACATAATAGGATTACTGCACTGTAGATAGACAGCAGGGGGAAATAAAAAATGATCAGAAATCATGCCTCTCTCTCACTCCATACTTACTAACTCTCTACAGATCAATGCTTTCAATGTGTGGTGTCTATGGACGTTTTACAGCTGTATGTGTAATATTATAGCTCTAGGTCATTCACATTAAAAGAGATGAATGAATACATGAATAGAAGATTGAATACATTAATTGATGAATTAACTCCTTAATACAGATGTTTGAACACAGTAATACAGTGAATGAACACAGCAATGGATGAGTGAAGACATTCAAATATGGATGAACATGAATAGATGAATGAACATTAATCGTAAGTAACATAGTAATAGGTTAATTGTAGATGAATGACAACAGTAATGGAGGAAAGAGTACATTAATAGATTAATGAACACAAAAATCACAGAGATGCATTCAAGAGCATTAAATGATGAGGACAAAGCGAAAAAAAAAATTTTTAAGACGCTGTTTAATAATATTGAGTTTAATATATCAGTTCCTGCGTATTCTGGAAGGAGTGGACATTCAAAGTTTGCCCTTGTGTGCTACTACCAAGTGTGAGGAAACTCACAGTTGTGAATAAGGTTATAACAAATGTAATAAATGACAATAGCTAATTATAATTTCAAATTGTCAATGGAAACGTGTACTGTACTAAAATCATTCTTTGAAGTTTCATTGTTTTGAATAATGTGAATGTGAAAAAAACATGCTTTTCTTTTTTAGTTTCCTAACCCTAACCCCTAAAAACTGTTTGAACGCCTAAAATGCCTGAAGTAAATAAAGCATTAAATAAAATATCTGCGTCAACCTCGTTGCCTCAATAATAAAAAAGTATGTTTCAGACAGCATGCCTACGATTCTGGTCTAAGATATTCTACGGTAGTCAAGCATTTTATGATCAGGACAAATATCGATCACATAATTTTTGAATACACATTTAGTTAAAACGCTTGTATAAAGTTAGGCTACACTCAACTGCTTTGACTTAAACCTGCACTTTGTTCTGTTTTTTTTTTCATTTGCAGCATGAAGAGGTTTTAACATTTTAAAGGGATTTCTGTTCTACCTTTAGATTAGGTTAATTGATTATTGGATGGGTATTTTTTTAAATGGAGAAAATAGCTTCAGTGTAAAAGTTACATAGGGATGCTTTTATACAGCTATTGTTACTTCACACGCGTATTTTAGTCCTACTTAAGTCCTTTTTTTTATACAAACAAAAAAGAAAGTCACATTAAGAATTTTTAAAGCAGACATTTAAAGTTGACTGTACTGTACATTTAGCAGAGTTCACCGGGTTCACTATCGCGCTCTTAATGTTGTCCTTAAATCAGGGTCACGTGGACCCGCCCATGTGACGCCATATCCGCTTCCACTAGAATTACAACAAGCGCTGCTCGTGAACTCAGATGCCCTCACCCGAACAGAGCTGCACTAGTTGTTGTTTTTCTTCCACGCCTGATACAGTTGTACCGTTTTATCACCAGGTCAGTGCCTCTCATTGTCTCTTTCTCTTCTAGTGGCGTGTCGACACCAGAGACGCGCAACTACAACTTCTTCAGGCAACACACACGCACTCAAAATACCAACAACATTTACTGGCTGCTCCCCGCCCTCTCGCCCTCTCCTTCTCCCTATCTCTCTCTCTCTCCCTTGGTGGAATAACACTGGAGACACCAGGCAGGCATCAGTTAGCAGAGAGAGGTTATTCTTTTGAATGTTTCGTACGATGTCTCCAAATCGAAAACTTGGTGGCTTCAATGGCAGGGAACTAGCATAAAATATGTCAACAGTTACCCCGCAGTAGTCGGGTTTGTTTTATCCACGACATACCGAAACTAAGACACGTGTTAGTTTTGTTTTGACCCATTTTCCCCATGTAGCTGATGGAAGGCTTGCCGTAAGGCTGTTGCAAAGCGAACTTCCTCCATGGAGTAAAGTATGTGCCACCTGGCAGTGCGCTACCCCCGCTACTACCTCTGTGTATAACAGCATCTGGACTGGCCGAGGCGGACATTTTACACTTGACCAGTGGAGCCAGAGAGCGCCTGCATGTCTCTCCCAGGACGACGACCTCGGCTTCTCCATAATATCGTAAAGCTTTTAGCTGTTCGCTCACTCGGAGGCTGCATTCTCCACCGCATTCGTCGCTCCTCTGACAACTGAATCCAACTTTGTTTACGCACTGGAGCAAACGCAACGGTCGGCCGCTGGACGTCAGATCTCCATCTCTAAACGTGTGGAGTTGCTTTTAGGACTGCGCAGTAGCAGCACCTGTGGGTACAAAGGGGACGGGGACAAAGTGTTTACCCACTTCATGGCGTCTCCCTCTCAAGTGTTGTGCTTGTTTAAATCCATGGGAAGCGGTGTATCTGCGGCTGCCCAGTGTGTTCTGTGAGAGGTGGGAGACGCTACCAAACCTTGCTCTCTGGCGGTGTGCGGTATTAACTATTAATATTGGACATCCGGTGGCAGCGCCAGCTGCGCCCCAATTTTTTTTGTCTTCGCATCGGAGCTCTGGGATTGTTTGGACCTGATACCACGGATCGCGGGAGTACATGGTATGGAGGCAATTAAACATTTGTGCTAACATTTGGGCAATGTTTTGAGACGTAGGACGAACCCGTGTCGTGCCTATTCTCGCCCGCGTGTGCCATGCGGGTCGCGCGGCCATGGTACCGTTTATCTCTCCGGTTCTTTAGATCAGGCGGTCCGCGCTGTACAGCTGTGTACACAGGACCGCTTTTAGCCTGGTAGTTGTCTATTTATTTATTTTAAAAACAAAAAGAACTAATAATAGAATAGTTTAGGGACGACTTTTGGACATGACTAGGATCGGAACGTAAATATGCGATGGAGAAGCTTGTTACTTTGTCTGCCAGCTGCAAGGACACGGAGAGGACAGTGTGTAGCCTATTCCTTTCTTCCAGATCAGCCAATATGTGCAAACGCGGCGCCAGATGCACTCTGGTTTTTAGACGGAAAGGGTCATTCTACAAAACGATGCTTTGTGCAACCTCTATAAGATCTCAATTCTGGAAATTGGCTTCCCAGACAGCCCACCATCCACCCCGCCACCCTCCAGCCCCCCTTCGGTCGGTTAGCCACGCGCGACCACTCCACGCTGCTCCACTCATTGCGTGCTGCCAACCGAGTCCATTATGGTTGTCCGATGTACGGACTCGCAGTACTGGACATCTGATTGTTTTTGTCGAAATGTGTTTCAATTAATGATACTTCTGTAGTAAAGTAACAGTGGAGCGTATATTTTCAAAGGTCCCAACGTTTATGTCCTAGCCCTGCTGCAAGCATCCCTTCAAAGGCTGTTTCCAAATAAGCATCAATACTCCAGTGTGTTTCTTACGACGTGTTTAAAGGCTGGTTACGGGTCCGTCGTCACTGTTCGGATCAGGGCTTGTTGTATAGTAGGCTCGTCCTATAGAACCACTATAGCGAGCTTTAGGGTGAGGAGGTTGGAAGACTCTTTTGTTCAGCTCACACAATGCCCGTTTCTATTTCCCCACTCTGTCTGCTATTTAAACACGCAGAGGCAGCGGACAGTTTGTACCCAAACTAACCCCTGAACAAATTTGAGTTCCTGTGTTGGGTTTTTGGGTTTCTGTTTGAATGTGTTCTACTCAGTGCACGACACATTTCTGTGTATATATGTATACATAAGTTGGTTTACTTTACACAGTGCACAGCCATATCCACAAATACTTGTCTACCATACCCACAGGACATACTTCAGGGTTGTTAGCATGCTATTCACTGGTCTCAACCCACAGCTGTGTGGACATGCGCTCCCCAGAAGGACAGGTGTGTTTACAGTGGCTTCAGCCAGGCAAATGGGGAGGTTACAACAAGCTAATGACCCTGAGTGCTATAGCAACTTTGGCCTTCATGGGAGACGTGTGACGGTGGTTTTTGTTGTTCTACTCGATGAGCCGCAGTTAACCTTTGGGCCGAGGTTATGTCACATCAACTCCACACACAACAGCTCCCTTGTAAAAGCGGCTGTTGCTCTGCACGTGTCTCTATAGGTCTCTTCATGTGCAAATCCCCAATGGGTGTCTGCATCTCCTCGTCATGTTAAAGAGTATGTATATTGTTCAGATTTACAGTATATAGGAGCTAAACAAAACAACTTAATGTCAAGGCTTTGCCATGTTCTGTTTTATTCCGGCTACGTCTAGAAGTGAGTCCATTTTGTGGGGTGGGTTTTGAAGGCGACAGTGTCTGGGTCCCAGGGGGGAATGCATCGCAGATGGTACAGCAAAGTAGAACCAGGAAGCTTTTGTTTCCACGCCACGCCTCTCTGAAATATCCTTCTGTGGTGTTGCTCGACACGGTTTCTGACTCAAGGCCAACAGGCCGGTGTGAATGTTTACATCGCGTTACGGTCACCAAATGGGCCTTTACAGCGGCGACAACACACCAAGTAGATGCCGGCGAATGTTTACGTCTGCATGGCAGCGGGCGTTCTTGTGTGCCAAGGCCCCGCATGCCTAGACACTGCCCTCCCTTGCCATCTCTCACTTCCTCATTCCTATTGGCCAGCGTGCGGTCACACAGGCGCAGACACAAACATGTCACAGCATTGTTCTCCCAAACGACCAGACCCTGCTGCACGTGTTCACTCTTTGGCCTCCTCTGCTTCTCGTGGGTCTGGTCTGAGTGCTCTGGTGATCCTCTGCTTGCATTGGGTTTCATCAGCAGCACCGTCGTACGCAGGCTTGCAGTTTATTTACGCTAGTCTCTGATCTACCCCGCCTCTCTTCTGCTCCCGTTGTCCTCTCTCTCAACTCTGGTTTACCCCTTTTCTGCACCGCTCGTCTCTCTTCCCAACCGTCCTTCCCTTTTCTTTAATAACACAGACGAATGGACTAACAGACAATGTCTTTGTGCGTTTATGAAGAGATGGTGGGCAATAATTCACTTTAGGCTGTCTGCTAAAAGACTTAGGGTACATCTTATCATGTTTGTTTACCTGTTGTCTAAAGGACAAAGGTGCTTTATTTAGCATAACATACATTAACATTTGCTAGAGACACCTTTTGTATCGCGTTTTACTGAAGTCACAATCTTTTGACCTCATCCCCCTCCCTCTTCACAAGCGGTCCACTCTTTTCTCTTCCTCATCTCTCTTCGCCTCAAGTCGCTTTGGATGAAAGTGTCTGCTAAAGGCCCTAAATGTAGATGTAAATCTCTCTCATCTTCTACTCTATCCTCTCCCTCATGATCCTCCCTCCTCTATTGCTCCTCCTCCTCAGGTTAAAGGGAGCTGACTGGTAGGCCATGGGCAGAGGGCGTTGAACACCCTCACACTGTTGCACTACGATTGGCTCAAACCCCCCTGACCAGCTTGCTACATCCTCCTTCCACCGTACGTACCACACGCATACTCACACTGTCTAGCCAGTTTTGTTGATTTTTAAATGAATAATAAACAAAAAATGCGTTCCCGCCCCAGCAGAACAGTGCACAGCGTTGGCTCCGTGAACCCACCCTGACACATCACCCCGCCTCCACCTCCTCGCCCCTGGCATGCCTCAGGTAGGACACTTAACCCTAAAGAGGTCAACACACGATGAGTGTCTGGGGACACATGAGGCGTACAGCTAGCCAGCAAACGGCAGTTTGATGCTTTAACTCAAAAAAAACATGCAAAGGTGTGTTTAGAAATTAACCGAAAAAAGCCATTGCAGATTAGAGTCTGTTGCTTTAACAACCTCAAACAATGCTGTATCTGTTTGAGGTCGTCAACCAGGGTGAAAGTTGAAATGGTTTTAACTTTGAGTGTCAAGGGGGAGAATCAACACACACATACATACACACATGCACAGAGAGAGAGCGATTGGGGAGGGAGGGACTTATAATTATAGCCTGGTTTTATGGGTAATTATGTCACAGCTTCTGTGACCCAAGCTGAGTTATGCGTGTGTATCTCCTCCCCCAAGCCGGGCATGAACGGGCTGGAGCCGGCGTTTGGTGAGGCCTACAGCAACCACCGGGGCCTGCTGAGCCCCTACCCCCCTGCCATGTCTCCACAGGGGGGCCGGACCGAGTACAACCAGGTGGGTCACGCTGAGGTGTTAGCCGCCCAACTGTTCCATCACTACATGACGGCTAAATAGTATCACTTGTAATTGATTTTACCCAAGGCTAAATTTAAAAATGTGTTAATATTGGGATTTTTGGCAACAGATAATTAAAAAAAACTGTCTTTTACGGAATATGTTGTCAATTCGTCAACCATTCTGCATGTTCTGGCTATTACTCCCCCGTTTATCCAGAGTGTGCTGCTGATGCTGGGCTCCCCAGCGATGCCACGGAAACGGCCCTTTGAGTTGCTCAGCGACCTTGTGGACGACGGGGGCTTCGGCGAGGACCTGCACCCGGAGCACTGGGACGTGTCAGAGCTGGACGAGATGGCCCGCTACGCCAAACCAGGCCTGGGAGTGGACGGGGGTTTGGCCGGCACGGAGGAGGAGGCGGTGCTCCTGGGCCGCTGGGGGCGGAGCTCGGAGGAGGAGGAGGAGAGGAGGAGGAGGAAGGGGATCGCCGGTGAGACCCACGCCACTGAGACGCGCGGCGCTGGGGATCACTGGGGCGACGGGGGCCGATGCGCTGTGGAGAGGAAGCTGTACCCTGGAGGAGGAAGGGAGGTGGAGGAGAGGGTTTCTAACGTGGAGGTGTACCAGGTGGAGCAGCAGCAGCAGCAGCAGCAAGAAGAAGAAGAAGAAGAACAACAACAACAACAACAACATGAGGAGGAAGAAAGAGGGGGAGGAGGAGGAGAGGGGACAGAGGAGCAGGAGGTTTCTGCCTCTTTGGGAGCTCCAGGACTGGAGCTCTGCAGCGAGGAGCACAACTACTCCCTGACCCAGGGAGAAGAGCTGGTGGCTGGGCTTGAGGAGGATGCCCAGGTTCCGCCCTACCAGACCCCACTCAGATCCCCACAACAACACCAGCAGGAGGAGGTGGGGCAGGACATGAGTCAACCCAGACTGGAGGAGGAAGAGGAGGAGGAGGAGGAGCAGCAGCAGGAGGAGGATTATGAGGAGGAGGAGGAGGAAGAGGAAGAGGAAGAAGAAGAGGAGGAGGAGGAGGAGGAAGGGGCAGAGGAAACAGCTGTGGAGGCGGAGGATTCCAGCTCTTCTGAGTCAGAGTGTGGTGAGTAGGATTTATATCTGCTTTGTCTACAAAACATGGTGGTTTTTAACTTCAAACGATGGTTGACCTTATCCCCCTTATAAGTATGAGTATTAGGGTAGTAAGTAAAGATTTTTCCCATGTCAATATTCCCATGTCAATTAATCCAGCGATTCTCTTATTTGATTCATCATTTTAATAAATTGGCTATATATATATATTATTGGCAACTGCCCATGCCAAGTTTGCAGATCTCAAAGTCTTAAATTGGCTTGCTTTGTGTGATGCACAGCCAAGAGCAGCTAAATAATTCATGCTGTACTGCTGAGAACAACAGATCTATAAGATCAGCGATGTGTACGTGGATGTTTGTGATATCCTCCCACAACAAGAACGCTCTGGTAGCATGAATTGAAGTAATGAGGACACCACGCTACAATAGAGAATGGGTCGTCTCTATACGGGCTATCATTCCACATGCTGAACTTCAGAGAGAATGTTTCATCAGATGTTTCTAGACAAGCATCCCAGAGGCACTGATATACATTCCATGTCAACCGCACAGCATATAATTAAACTATAGGCCTGGAGAATGTTTTCAGTTATATTCTCACCATATGGGCCCTACACCCGTGTGGTGATGAATTATGGGACTTTTGTGGTGGCATTTGCTTTACTTTGGACAGTAGTAGGCATTGTAGGATGACATGGGTGGCATTGGATGTCTTGGATTTAGATGTATGGCAGCATATTACTGCCAAAATGGCAAGCAGAAATTACCCAGTACTAACGCATCCATACACAAAAAATATTACTGCGAGGAGTACCTTTACTGCACTCACATACAGTATTTCTCTGATTGCATGGGCAATAACATGAGGAGGAAAAAATTATTAATTAAGCGTGCAAATAAAGTGAAACTGCATGCAACTTACGCCCCCGTGTGCACAAATGCTGTCTTTGCATTCGTGCTCGTAAAGTGTTTTCCTGCTTGCTCTGATATTTTTTTTAACTTTTGCGGTAGTTATCTCTTTGGCACTAAGAAGTCAGAGCCAGCTCTGGCCAGTGTATCCTTGAATGTGATTTACATCAACGGTTACATCGATGCCTCTTGACGTCTCCGAATATGCTTGAGAGCACAATAACTATAACAACTCAGACAGCTTGCAGTTGTTAACAAAACGTATAACTATGCATGTCATGAATAAATGCAGGATCTGAAGGTGCAGTGAACCATAGCACACCTTGAACATTAGCATTACTTAAGTATATAGAATATCATCAGACCAGGAAATCTAAATGTTAAAAAGGCTGATAATATTGCCTCGCAGTAGATAGTGTAACAATTATTTAGTGCAACAACAATCGTCTAACAAAGTCTAATATATCAGTGCTGTATTTGTATATCTGTATTTAAGTGTATATACAATAGTTATTTGTTAGGAGTAACTAATGACGTTTTGGGATACAATGCCATGGCTGGCTCCCCCCAACAAAGTCCCAAAAGATGATCACCACGCCAGCAGAAAAAATATCCCAGCGAGCAGGAAAAAGCCTTGCGAGCATGAGTTGTATGCGCACATTAAAAATTTTTTTTCTTGAGACTTCTGGCATTGACTGCGGTTACATGGTTGGACCCGATCAACTTATCATGGATTAAGCCATATAACGGTGTTGCCACTCGAAGGGGGAGCTGTCACATGTCTAAGTATACATACTGTACTTCGGATCAGATTCGAATAATGGTCCGAGACCTGGCTGACTCCGCTATGCTAGGTGGCGCTGTAGCCCTTTCAACAAGTGGAACTAGAGCCACTTCCGGTTTACGGCTATGTAAAAGCAACAACAAACTATCTGGAGGCATACAAAGACAGATGGCGTATGAGGCAACAGTAGCGTACATTTTGTGCATTTTTCACTGTATACAAATGCATATGAGGGAACAAATGGAGCTTTTTGCTGTGGCGATAGAACAAGAGATGAGCAGTCTCCTGGGTCTCATCGTCCGTCCAGAAGTGCGTTGCTGTTTTCGTTGAAGCCATGGTATTGTTTGACCTTTCCAGCAACAACACTACTATTTATTATGTTGTCGCCTTCCACTTCCGGGTGAAATCCCCAGCCGAAATTCTCGAGCATGCGCAGGACGCAAACTCCTGGCAATACGATACGATCGAGTACACATGCAGGTAGATAACCGACTATGACCGGCTCAAGTCCAGCTATCTTATCGACTTCGCTAATCCGGTCCTGAGACGATTCTTTTGACGAAGCAGATCGAATAAACCTGATTACATGAATCCAATCTTTATTCGATATGTTCATTACACGATTATGCTCCAGCATGTAAACACGGTCAGTGATATCCCATCATAGTGATGGAGTTGTCAGTTGTTCTAGGACGAGATGGATGGTATTAATTGTTAGAGTTGGGTGGTGTTAAAGGAATAATACACTTAGCAATAAACTTACTATTCCTTTTAGGGTTTATACTTGTTACATGGTGCAGTAAGTAATACAATTAATTAAATTCATGAAATGACATGCTTTATTATTTATTTGAAAGATAGTGAGACATTTGGCAAGGGGGTTGCGGTTGCCCGTTCAAAAAATATGCAGTAGATGCCAAGCTAAATTGTGGCAACAGCCATGGTGAATCCATGATGATGGCTTCAAACAACCTTTGCAAAGTGCAAAAGTAAACGCCGTTTAGGAGGGCGCTGCTTTTAAACGCCATTGACTCAAGACAACCGGTTAAAGACACAACTTCAACAGGTAGCCCTGGTAGCGCAGAAGCAAAGCCCAGCTGGCCTGGGTGAACACTCTGTGTGAGCCAAACAGAGTCATGCTAAGCCAGCACATGTGTGTGCACTGCAACCTTGCCTCTGGCTATGGAGATGGATAGATTAAAAGGCTTACCTGAAGTAACAAACGTGTGTTGAATTGGGCGTGACCAAAGATGAATTTCATTTTCTATTTTATTGTCATAGCTATGATGACTTAAGCCGGAGTACGGTACTTTGTGTGGTGTTGTGAAGGGAACATGCTGAATGGTTTTTGCCTAGGCCACATATTTGGATCGAGCTTGGGGGTGAAGACAGTGTATTATATCCCTGGTTATGATTCAGTATGTGGCGTGTGATTATGTTATTGTCAAAGATCAAGCTAAATAATTATGAGTGTACTTTTGAACTGTATATCAATTCTTGGTTTGTAACGGTGTCTTAAAACCGAAAGAGTGCAAGAGACTGATTGGAGGGTTGATGCAACACACCCGCCTTCTGTATATTGAAAGTGAATTGTAGGGGAGATTTCAGGTGAGCTGGCAGCCCTGCTCCAGAATGGAAAAAAAAATAATGATAATGGTATTTGGTTCTCATTTAGGCATCTTAGAACCATCTTAGAATACCTCAGAGCCCTAGTCTGAACTGGACCACCCGCAGAGACTTGATCTGATGTATTTTATTCATTTGGATATTAAACTGACTTTCAGTAGAAAAAAATGTCTAGCAAATGAGGGGGTTGTCACCCTATTGGTTTATATTGTTTCTCTAAAATACACTAGTGAACCTGACTGTATGGGTTTGAGATTTGAAGATTTAATTTGACCGTGAAAGGGTTTGCCTCCCGACAGAGTTGTGTGGCATCTCAGCAGCTGTAGCTCGGGTTTCTACGATGGAGAGACTCCATTGTGGTCCTCCATTGTGAGGCCAGCATGTGCAACGGTCTTATCGGCAGTAGCCCAAGGTGTTTCTGGAGTGAACTGAAATGAAAGAGCAGGCACTATAGCGAAAGAGAGACAGTAGCTTGTATTTACCAATGACATTTATGGAAATCCCCTAAAGCAAAGTTCCCAACCGCAAGCTGGTATCAGGCCGTGGCATTGTAAATGTAAATCAACTGGATGAATTGGTTGGGATGATTCCCAGTTTAGATTGTAAATGTAAATCAACTGGATGAATTGGTTGGTATGACTTCAGGTTTAGATTGTAAATGTAAGGTTGTTCTGATTCCACTAGTACCCTAGCACCCCCTTGGAAAATATTGAACCCTCCACATTCAAGATAAATGGAGGTCAAGCACTATCGGAATGGCCGCAGTACTCCACTGTCCACCAGCCAGGCCAGCAGCTCTGCTCTCCAGTGAAGTGGTTCCCACCCAGGGGTACGGATACCTAGGCCCTAGGGTGTACGCCCTCTTTGCAATGTTTCACACACTGCAGGCTGTCCAAAAATATCAAATGGATATAATTTTAGAATCCTCAGACAGGCAGTGACATTAGGCCTACTTGTGAAATGTGTTGAAACAGCAAACTTTATAGCAATAGAAAAAATAAATATTGGGTTTGATAAGTTGGTTGATGAATACAAATGATTATTAAGCTGGGCTCGTGCTCTTGTCTAACATGGCCTGCTATAATAGCCAAGACATACCTGAAGCATTACTTTACATTATCATGGTCTCGGCCTCCCGGTCATATGATGATGATGATATGATCATGCGCCCGTGGTTCGGTGCACAGCCAGGTCCAGGCATGGCCTCAACAGACGCAGTCTGCCTGTTGCGTAATCCTGGGAGGAGCTTGGCGGAGCCGGACTGGCGTCTCCAGAGGGCGACTGCCGGTGGCGTCAGATGAACTCTGGGTGTCCTCCTTTAATGTCTTCACTCTTTTTATGCCTTGGTATCAGCCAGAAGCAGTAGAAGTTGGTCTGTGGTTGGTAATGAAAGTGTGTGTGTGTGTGTGTGTGTGTGTGTGTGTGTGTGTGTGTGTGTGTGTGTGTGTGTGTGTGTGTGTGTGT
>JAOPJL010000116.1:10670635-10689044 GCA_027123545.1 Trisopterus esmarkii
TGTGTGTGTGTGTGTGTGTGTGTGTGTGTGTGTGTGTGTGTGTGTGTGTGTGTGTGTGTGTGTGTGTTTGAGTGTATCATTTAGACACCGTGTTGTGTTGCTTACTCTCGATCTAGAAGGTTAACTTTCTTTCTCTTGATCCGACTCCCAAATTCCTCTGGAAAATCCTCAGCCTGCGTCAGAATTTTGGCTCCGATGGCTGCCTGGCCATTAGCGATGCCATAAATCATGAAGTGGACCACACCATCCCTCAAAAATGTATCTGAGGGCTCCCCGCCAGATGACACATTAACCAAGATGTCGGTTTGGCTGGAGACCTTCCCTGGAGTCTAGGTCAGAATGGTTTAGTATTCTCTGGTTAGATTCGTTCCCCTGGTCACAGTCTTGCAGTTCATCAGAACCACAGATGAATGGAGGACGGGTGGTACATAGACGCCGTCAATTGATGGGAGTAGGAGGATTTAGTAGTTTAGTATACTAGTAGGTTTGACTGTAGTAGGTTTATCTGTACGTGAAAGGTTCTGTGTTGAATCTTGAATATTTCGGGACTGCGGGTAGAAGGCTAGTAAGGGCGCTATCATCCGAGAATGCTTCAAGTCAACGCTTCAGTTGAGGTAATGGCAGCCATCAAAATGGCCAAATGAGGGCTGACAGAATTATCATTCATTCGTTTTGGACATTCAAACATTATTATAATAGTCCGGGGGCACTTTAACAGCTGCTGCTTTATGAGGATACGTGAGCCATTAACCCCCCTGGTCATTTGGCGTTAATCTTTTTAGAAAGGTTTTAATAATTAATTATTTCAATGTTCAAACAAATACACCAAAAAGCACAAGCTACTAATAAAAACATGGTTATTTAGTAAACATGAATAGAACAGGTCAGCGCCTGTGTGATTAATCACTAGTCCTGCAGTGAAATTTATTCCAAACCTTGCACAATGTTTAAATCCCCTATTTGCTTTGTGGTCATTGTAGTAATTGTGTCGATCATTTTGTATTGAAAGTAGGCCTACCCTCACTACTACTCACCTACTTTGGCAACCATGTGTGTTTGGAAACTTTAGACTGCATTGAAGCTCTGCCTTAATCAGGTCAAACTCGGACTGTCTCCGCCTGCCATGTTTACAGGCATTGAAAGATTTGCACTGTGAATTAATTAATTTATCCTTTATTTAGCCAGGAAGATCCCATTTTGATAAAAGATATCTTCTTCCAGGCAGTCCTGGTCAAGAAACATGAATCATACAATCAATTTTGTGTGTGTGTGGATTTGATCCCCTCTCCCTTGATGTGCTTGGCATAGCTAACCTAGGCCACTGTGCCACAGGGAAACATAATGTACGACTTTCTTTCTGCTGGCTGGCGTTTTGCTGCCACAGTGAGATACTGTTTCTCATTGGCAGGTAGCTATGACTTTCCAATGTCCACAAGGGCTTTTTTTGTGTTTTCTTTAAAGTGATCACAGGGTTAAGGCGCATGACCGTAACTTGACCTAGGTTAGAAGAGAGAAAGGAGTGTTTTTTTCCCAGGAAATCATTTATCAACCATATCCTTGCTTGGTCAGATTCATTACTCAATATACAAGGATGCCTGCACAGGGATGGTCCAAATTATACTCAGAACAATCCAAGTAACACTCATGAATGAGCAATTCCACACACACAAACATTGGCATATATAACCCTGAAGCATGGATATACACTCACACAAATGGAACATTTCAAAAATCAAAAGCAAAAGCAATAACTCAGCCTCCCTCATGCCACCACACACACACACACACACACATACATATACACACAAATGCACGTGTGTGCTCACACGCACACACACACAAACAGACTCTTACACAGCACTTGCATCAGTCTGGATAACCAGTGGTCACCCATCTATCCAGCCCTGAGCTATTTATAAATGCCAGTACTAAAGTCAGCTCTGTTTTCCAGCTCTGGAAGTTTAGCGTAATGCTGATCAAAACATGCTACGATGAGAGATGTGTTTAATACCACTCGGACAGGTGGATAGGCCTATCACAGAACATGGATGCCTGTCTGTGGAAATCCTTGATAAATATAGGACATTAGGCTTTAAGACACAATCTGTTTGGACTGCCTAGCTTGTGAACTGTGCCAAGGAAAGACACTTTGATACCACTGGGTGATTATCAATGGGGTCATGTTGCGTTATTATTGTCATGGGTTTACATAAGTATTTGGTTTGGTGGATTTAACCGGGACATTTATAGATGTTGTTCATACTCATAACAGTTTGTCCAGTCATGGCTGCCAAGAACTTCAATAGTTTGGTTGCTGGTGGATCGCCCCTGTTTGGCTTATGATTGTTCTCAGCCTCACCTGGGAGTGGCTTTAGATCAAAGTATCAAATTACTATGTTCAAATGTAACGTCAATGTTATGATTACTTTTGTTAGGATCCATCCTTTGAAGTCATGTGTCTTCCATGGATCTTCTTGTGTGATGATTCAGTGAAGGTTGCAGACGGTACGGTCATGGATGTGAGTGACGGAACCACACGGTGGGCCTGAGGATACTAGGGTCATGGATGTGGGTGACCTGTGTGTGTTTTTGTGTTTCAGAGCGTGGCGAGGAAGGCTCGTGGGGGGACCTGAAGGCGGTGCTGGGACGGATGCCGGACGTCCACCACCGCCTCCTTAGCTACCTCTGCCGCTTCCTGACCGAGGTGGAGCGGCACCACGCGCACAACCGCATGACCGCCCTCAACCTGGCCACGGTGTTCGGACCCAGCGTCTTCCAGTCAGTCCTACTCACCTCCCACCTTCTGCTCCGCCGTGCTTCACTTGTACCGTGCTTTCAGTCTCTACTCAGCTTTACTATACTTTATTATACTATACCTTATCCTACTGTAATCGATGTAATCGCAATTTAACTTCTTAAGCTCACTACGACACTTTATTCTATGTATTATTAGCCTTTACTTATATACAGTTTAGACTCTACTACTCCTACAACTTCAACTACTAACTGTACTTGATACTGCTTCTATACTTCCCTGCATACTTATCAGCAATTTTTCATGAACCTGATAAATGTACCACCTGACATCTAGCCAACAGGTGGCGCTACTATGGATTAAGAGAGGACAGAAGACTTCCCTACATGACTCAAATACTGTGTTCATGATGTCACAGGCTGTGTTTTAAAAATTATTGCCTTTGATGACGCAGATATTTTTACCTAGTCGATAGCATCATGATAGCATAATGTGAGCTGTCACGGTGCAGCCAATAGACCCTGGTCCACAACGCATTTATAGCTTTATCTGCAGTAAAAATGGAAACTTATCAATGATCTCTATTTTTATTGTTTTTGCGTGCACACTCCCACGGTGTGTGTGATGGCTCCAACAGTGTGTATGAATCACACCAAAGCGGTCAATGAGGGCCAAAGGCCTCCATTGAAAGGATACAGTTTCCATTTGCTTACTCCGTCTTCAGAATAATAAACATTCTAGATTGAGGCGGTAGGCCTCTGTAGGAAGATCCACGCATATCTGTTCCATCACGACGTGTATCTGAGTTCACTGTAAGTCGGTCAGTATTCTCATAGCGTAGCATTTTGAGACCTGGTTTTTGGGGCCAAAGCTCAACCTATAGCACTCCTTTGAGAAAACAATTTAACATTTTTATACCAATGCAATACAAAACAAGACCACATTTTGAGAAAAGTCGACTACAAATATGATTCGATTTCGAGCGCATTGACATGCCATTGAGACTAGATATATTGGGAAAAGTAAAATACATATGAGATACAATTTTGAGAGCGTCATCATTCCAATTGACACCCATTTTGAGACCGCTAAACTCTCCCCGTATCAACTCTCCCCGTATCGCACCTTATTTCTGCACCTTTCGCTGGTCTCCTTCGTTAATGATCCCAGTGATCTCAGTGAGCCCGACCGGGTGAATGGACCGTCCTGTGCAGCTCAGGTTTCCGTCGATGGGTTAGGAAGAAGCCATATCAGATGGCAACTCCATCCCTGTACACCGTGTCCCTGTAAGTCAAGTCGAGCACGCACCTGCATATATATTTATGTTTACAGTTTGGATCCGTGTTCCCATCTACGTTTGACACAGCTGTCTGCCGGGGTGTCGACGGCTATCAGGGGATCACCCTTGCCATTGCCAGATGGTGGCTGGATCGCATTTTGTGTCATTTTCTGCTCGCGATTCATCAGAGTGCTGCCTTTATCCATGCGTTAAAAAGGAAAAGGTTTTCTGTGAAACATTACAACATAAAAACAAAGCAAAATACGGAGAAACTTGGGACATTGTTTTTAATCCGGTGATTACTGATTGGGGAAGCTCTTATTCTCCTACCTTCACTAATCTAATATTATTTGTTTTCTGGTCTCTAGCGTGTCTCCCGGGTTTGAGGCCATTAAGGAGCAGAACATCTGTAATAAAATCATGGCCAAGCTCATCCAAAACTACAGCAACATCTTCGACAGCAGCCACGATGGAGGCAAAGATGGCCTCACTGGGGAACTACCGACCCTCATCATTGTCAAGGTACACATACCATCTTGTAGTCCAAGTCCATTTTATTTGTAAAGCCCTTAATCGCGGCCGCAGTCTCAAAGGGATTTAATGGCTCTAGCTCCTGCCCCCCAAAGGGCATACATAAGGGCGTACAAAATAATTTGTACACAATGCATACTTATGTATCTGTAGAATAATCCATTTAAGATAATACAAGATACAATTATTTATTTTTATATTTGTTGATACTATATTAACTCATATACGCAACATAAACAAAAAACGCTCATTCCCAAGACACCATTTCAAAATGGCCGGCAGACATGTTGCTTTTTATGGAACATGTCAACATGGCACACAGTATGTCAGTGGCATGCCTCTGACGGTCAGTGACACATACACACAGAAGCCCTGGAAACCCCCATCACCAGCACCGCCCCCAGGGGGAAGTGGCCTCCTTCTCTTTACCTAACCCCCTGACAGGGGCCACCGGGGGTCGTCTCCATGCCCCCCCCCCCCCCTTTTTACTGACAGCATGGGGTCCCAGCAGGGGCAAGGAGATAGAGGATCTGGTTCCATGATTTTGTTCCCCACGGATACCAGGAGGCGAGCGGGAAGGTGACAGTGATCACATGACTTGTCTGATGATGAGATCATGATGAAGCGCCTGAAAAGTTCTGAAGCAAGCAAAAATTTAATAAAAAGCTTAATTCCCCAGTCATGTGATGTTATTGTTTGACTATTTTACTGCTTGAAAAAAGTCAAAATGATTAATATTGTTAACAAGATTCCTTAATTATCCATTCGTATTTTAAAGAGGGTCATTTTTACGTTTGTGGTTATTATTGTTTATCATATCGTTATCATTTGTTAGTCATGTATTGAACATTTTAAAACACCTGTTTTTATGTTCAAAAGTGGAAAAGGTCTATGAGAGTAAATTGCATGATCGCATGTTTGTCTCCTACTGCTCTGTATCGACTGGCCATTGAGCTGCTCTGTCATCTTGCTCAGGGTCACCCGAGATACTGCTGACCAATGGGAATACCTTCATTCTCACAGCCCTTTAGATCATCTTACACACGCGCACACACAGACACGAGCGTGCACCACACGCAGAGAGGTATCAACGTAATAGCGTGTGTACAGTACAGACACATGCATGTGGCCGGAGCCCTGCAAGACACCTGCCTTGGTGTTCCCATAGCGTCACATGGCCTGCTCTGCCTATGCAGCAGCAACAGCTGTGTGTGTGTGTGTGTGTGTGTGTGTGTGTGTGTGTGTGTGTGTGTGAGGTGTTTATGTGTGAATATGTGGTTACCCCCAGTGGGTGAACAATTTGAGAGCGCACGCCAGAGTTTTAACCAACCAAATCTATTTTGGTTGCTGTTGTCGGGGCTACCAATACTCTTCGTCTTCTAGTTAGTGATGTCGCTGACACTTGCCCAAAAAGCTTAGAGTGAGTGATTACAGTGACAGGTCATTCAGGAGCAGGTGCTAGGTCTCTTATATATAAGGCTGCATACATTAGTGGGGATCAAACAGTGTAGTATCTAACTGTTTGAAATACCCCATCGATGACACTAAAGGCCAAAGTATACTTCTCCGACTCCATAATCCACTCCACAGCAGTCGCAGTTCTCCGTCTTGATGTCGGATACGCAATGCAATTCGCCGCCCGATCAATTTTATATGCTGACTACTATACATGTAAATAGTGTTGTCAATAAACTTCCAAAGCTTTTCAAATCTCATTTGGTGTTTTATTGGTCCTTAATGTGCAAAGTAAACAATGTACAAAGTAAATAAGGGGCAAAGTCAAACCGGGAAAAAGGGATTCCGGAAATGATTTTGTTAGAGGAACAATCACAGCCCTTGCGTCTATGTCCGTCTCCGTTGCGTCGACAGATAGTTAAAAAATATTGGATGCGCAGGTAGAGCTATGGAGAGGGCTCTCCGTGTCTACGTAAAGCACTTTACGGAAGAATATAAACCTTTATATTAACCTGTCTCCCTAGTCAAGGAATCCTGAATCCCAAGTTCAGGTAGTATATACCTTCCAGAGAGTTACAGCTTCCTCTGAGTACAGGACATGCACACCATATTTGAAAGTTGGAAAACTTTCTTCTTTATCTCTTTCTCTCCCGTCTTCCCCCACAGGAAGTTCCCCTGATGGATGTGGACAGCGAACGTTTCACTGTGACACCAAGTCCCAGGACCCCAAAGACACCGGTTCATGTCAAGAAAAAGGTGTGTGTTTGTGTTGATTGGAGTTTACATCTGTGTGAATGTGTCTTTTCAGCTGATTAATTTCTGAAAAATCTTAAAAGTTTGACAATTAAAAGCTACTCTTCTAGCAAAATCTGATATTTAAAGAAAATTACTTAAAAAAAAGTAAACATTATTTAATGTTGGGGCCAAAATTTGGTTGCCCATATTCATGGACCTGCGTGTGTATAGTTTTTCTGTCGCGTTCAACGGTACAAGTTATTGCGTCTTCCATGTCCAGATATGAGTTGTCTACGCTAATTCCTGGATGACTCATGTTTCTCCAGCGAATTATTTTTGAATCCTGAACTCTGTGACCTAGTTGGTCGTCACAAGTGTGATTTGGACAATCAGTTTTCCAGTTTTCTAACACTGCATGTTCATGTAAGTGCTGACACGTGAGTGTGTGTTCGTACATATTCTGATAGAAGGGAGCCATTGTGTTGTGTACATATGACATACGATACGCTTGTTACCCTGTTTTCACCAGGGTTAACTAGCACAGTTGATAAATGTAGTCAGTCTTGCTGATTCTAACAAGTTGAATTCTACTCAGAACAAAATATCCGCTGCAATATCACTTGGTAATTCCTGGAAAATAAAGAACAAATAGTCAAATATAAAATAGTCAGCACTCAGCATGCTTTGGCATTCTGCCCTTTTTTGTTATCTCTCTCTATGATAATCACTTTCTCTTTACCTTCTCTCCTCTTACTCTTTTTCTATACGCTACCTCTGTCCTCTCTCTCTCTCTCTCTTTCTGCCTCTACTTGTCTTTTTCAATCTAAACCTCCCTCTCACTCTCTCTCTCTCTCTCTCTTTCTCTCTCTCTCTCTCTATCTCACTCTCTCTCTCTCTCTCTTTTAAGCTATAGAAGGAATCATGAAGGTAACCCATTACTTCCGAGGAGACTCGACTTCCTTTCCCCCCTCTCTCTCTCTCTCTCTCTCTCTCTCTCTCTCTCTCTCTCTCTCTCTCTCTCTCTCTCTCTCTCTCATTAAGATTTTAAGATTACACAATTCAGGAAACTCAATTAAACTCAAAGGAAATTCAACAATATTTTGTATAGTCTACATTCTGATGCACAGCTTTTATTTACAATACACATTCGGGAACCATTTCCAAGGTTTGTGCACTGTGTGGTTACTTTTAATGTGACTTAGACTTGCATCTCATCGAAAAACAGCCCCATAAAGGAGGTTTTGATTTAGCCATTTAGCCTCCCAGCCACTTGATAAAACAACATGGAAGGAACTTTGTGAATAAAGCACCCGTCATTGTTACATAGACCGGCAAGGAAAAACTGACCTTTAATTCAGCTACTTAATCTCATAATATATATCACCTCTGTCAATATTAACCTTTACTGTTGCCATGTCCACAGAGCTACTAGACATGGAAATTCAACATTCAACCTTATAAGAGAAACACCATATCCACTCACAACACATGAGCCCTCTCCGGGATATGCACAGTGTGGCTGGCCCGGATCCAACCAGACACAAACGTTTAACCAGTTGTCGGGCTGTGAAGCCCACATGTTATGATCAGGTTGCGTGAGCGTTGAACTGTGTTGTGACTGTCCCCTGCAGATGTTCTCTATCTGGGGTATCAGATTAGGGCTTGATGGTTAATATATTAGGAAGGCCACAATGGTTAAAAGTCCAGTGTGTAGAATTCAGTAGCAACAAGCAATGATTGCAACCGACTGAATACCCCCAACCCATCCTCACCCCTCCCATTCTGACAAATACTGTGGCCTGTACGGGCCTGTATTGTGTAACTTGACAGTAGGTATTTCCGTTGGCACTGAAGGAGAATCGTGCCAAGGTTGTTTTTCGACGGCTCTTGCTTGCGAATGACGCAGACAACAACATCAACCACTGGCCAGACAGAGCTCCATACATCATACAGGGCATTTAGCAGGCGCTTATATCCAAAGCAACTAACAATAAGTACATTTGTCAGATGATGATGACGCCATGATTGAATACTGCCCAAGAAGCTTAACCTTCTCTGGTAGTCAGTGAAGATGGGCCTGTAGTTCTTTACTTAAATATCCTAGTTTCACTTTTGATCCAAGTGTAAAATAGTGTAACGAATGGAAGTCGCGGATGAGGAGATTATGATAACATTTACATTTACATTTACATTTAGGGCATTTAGCAAACGCTTTTATAAAAAACGACTTACAATAAGTACATTTGTCTGAAAGTAATGGTGTGCATTCTTTAATATATCCCTGTTTTGGTTTTTCAGGTTGTTTAACTGTTCAACAACTAAAAGTAGGCTATCACTCTTGGTTAATGTATCAAAAATAAACGGTTATTATGTTATCAATACGTCCTCTTCACTTATCGCACTGCGATAAGTAAGTAAGTAAACACTTGCTTGTAGACTGATCAATAAAATCATAAAACAAAGTGATAATGACAGGTCTATGAATGTAGTTTACCACTATGAAGGACTTTGTGTTGAGAAATGTAAATGGACTATGAAGAACCTCCACCATCCATCGTCCTTCAACATGTAAAATGACCTTCAACATGATTATGATAAAGATACCCGATTGTGATTGGTTAAACAGAGTTATTCGCTAGAATAATCTAGAATAATGATAGAATAATCGGTAATAATTTGTGATATCTAGAGCTATCACAAATGCTGCCTAGAGCTATCATAAATCGAACGTGGCAAGGTCAAAATTAATGACTTTTTCGCATATTTATACCTACCTTAAACAATACAGGCCAGTACAGGCCACCGTAGTGCTTTTACAGAGATGGGTGAGGGGGGGGGCATTCAGTTGGTTGCAATCTTTAACCTTTACCCATTTTGCATTCCGAATGTATGAAGTATCAACCACCAAGCCCTAATCTGATATCCCAGATAGTTGACACCCGCCAAGGAACCATCACAACACAGTCTACAACTCACTCAACCCAGTAACCACATGTGGGCTCCCCATAATCGGGTAAAAACACTTGGGTCTGCTTGATTCTGGACCGAATGCTTCATTATTGGGTTATTAATGGTTAAAGTATTTCTCGGTTGCGCCGCTATTATGCATTTCCCTTTCTCTGTTAGTGGATGAGGGGTCCCCCCCCCCCCCCCACACACACACACACACACATACACACACATATATATAATGCAATCAATTAATAAGTGACTAATGGGCTGAATTATAGGGCAGGCATTTTGCATATTTGCTAGTGCAACATGGCGGCCTCCAGGGAAGAGGGGACACATCCTGTGTACATATAAAAATGGTCTATTCAAAGTTAACGTAAATTGAATAATTCTTATTGAAATACAACAATTCTCATTGTACTTACGCTAATTGAAAAATAATAACACAACATTATATTCCATGTCTAACAACGCTGTTCCACTAGTACACCTTTAATATGCCATGAAGAAGTGAGATAACGGATTCAGCTGAATATGTGAGGGAGGGAACCCTCACCCTAAGCCTTTTAAGCCAGCGCCCAGCAGAGATTGAACCATAGCCTCCGGGTTCCAATTTGACTAAATAAGACCTAATATTTGAAGCCAATTTAACATTAATGTCCAAATTAACTGAGAGTTAGTCTTCAATCTTCAAGGTTCAATAATATCATGTAGCTATGTTTTGAACAGCTGGGGACATGCCAAGTAGCCAGTCCTGCTGCATGGCCGGGGGCCAGCCCCTGACCCACAATTTGGGAAACGCTGAGTTAAATTACTGAATTCTACTAATTGAGGACATTCAAGGCAAGCTGCAACATCACAGTATGTTCTTCCTGTGCTTGTTGTGGCCACCCCATTGAATGCAATTCCCTTGATGACAAATTTAGTCAAATCAATTGCCCATCTCCACAGGGGCAATCAATAATAAGGCTGGAGAACCTTTTAGAGCGAATGTGCTGCTTAAAACTGGTTCATTAAGTGAATTAACAGATTGATTTTAACCAGGGATCCATATGTTTTAAACTGGTAATGGGGATTTGAAAATGTTAACTTTCCCCATCTCTTTGTTCATTAAAATGAGGCTAAAGCCTTGTTTATTTTCCTGTCTTTTTTGTGCCCTTATCAATAGTACCATTAGGGCCAGTGACATAGCTGGCCATTTAGAAGCTTTGTACAGGGTTACCGCTTGCTAACATAGGTGGATGCCTGACACCGCTCTCAATACATTGTGCCTTCACTCTTCGCACTCCTTCGCATCCATCTTAAAATGCAGGAGGATGCTTTGTATAGCCTAGCTAACATCAGGCTGAGGTTCTACTCCTACACCAAAGTGGATGGGGTTCTGCATTTAAAACCTCTTCGGGTCCTCAAGGTAAGACAGAAATAACCTTTATTTAGTGTGATGGAACTACATTACATTTTTTGTTACGTTATCTAATAGAAAATAACCCCCTTTCATGAGGGTTTGCCCTAGGATGCATGCCTCCAGGTACACTGCAGTATTGGGTCACGAACCCAGTACCTTTTGGATGGAAGTCAGACAACCTGGGCAACTGCTCTTCCCTAGAGAAATCTCCAATCTGTGTGAATCAAACCCTTGGATATCGCCCAAAGGTCCAGAGCTCCTCATGAGTCCATCAAATGTTAAAGACAGATTTCTTTCTCCCCAACAGGTGAAGAAGGGAACGGTTGACGAGGTCTCAGTGACCACCCCACAACCCAGCTTCTCTGCCGAGCTGCCCCACATGAGGCGGCTGGTCCCACAGCCTAGGGGCCACAACCTGGAGCCCATGGAGATGACCCCCCATCCACTCTCACCTCCCTCCAATACCAGCCCTTCCTCCAGCATAGATCTCCCTGACTGGTGAGTGAGCCTGCTTAATGTCGAGCCAAGAATTCAAATTCTTTGTTAACATGTGTGTTCTTTGAAATACACTCAAATGTTGAGATGGCAGGTGTAGCAGAATGGTAAAGGGAGTACAGTGGCATCCCCATTGCTGTTGCTTTGCTCTGTTGTGGCTTTTGAGTTAGCATTTATTAATTTATAAGGTTCATAGTCTCCTGACCTCTTTGAAAACACCTTTTACAACCACAATAAAGGAAGGACCGTCATTATAATGAAAGAGAAAATATGATTGTTGCAGCACTGGTACTATAACACAAAATTGGAACCTACCTAAAAAGTGGTTGATTTGGCATTACTAGTTGTGCAGCAATTTAAAACCCGACTTTGTGTTGTAGAAAAATGTTAGAAGGCAGAAGGTAGAAGTAATCTGAAGGAATGATCTGACCTTTATTGGCTGCTCAGGTTGTATGTGGGCAGCAGGGCCGCGTGTGTGTGATGGAGGCTGTGAGGTATGCTGGGGTTCTGGCCGGGCCCCTGGGTTCTGGGGGCCAAGTAGACTTGTAATGTTTCGTCCGGAATCCAAACACGCTTATTTAAGCACCTGAAACCAGAACCAGTGGGTGTTAGGTGTCCCCGGTCCTGGAATAGTAAGACTGCTGCTGGGTCTGTTGTTGGAATCTCCTCTGGGTCCTGGCAGACTTTTCCTGGCCAGGTCAGGGCTTGGGATGAGCATATAATCATGCTGGCACACCTGGCCCCCTTTGGCTTTATTAGTCTACTGGTAGCTTTGTAAAGTCAGGGCCAGAGTGCAGATTGTCTTTTTTGGAAAATGAAAAATATAAAAAAATATAAAAGAATATTATATATTTACAATATTAAAATTGCCCAAAAATAAATAATTAAATAAGTGAAGATATATAGTAAATATCTTTATTATTTTATTTTATTATTTACTAATTATCAATCCATTTATTTTTTGAGGAGAAATAAAGTTGTGCTGATTTACATTATTATTGTTATCGGAATTTGAACCCTATTGTGTTTAATTTATTCATTGAATGAATAATAATTATTCAAATATATAATCACACTTAGGTATAATCACAACCGTTATCATTTTTCATTTTCATTAATCTACAGCCCTGAAAGCCTTAAATATTGGCATGCCAACATGTTTCACTACCTTGACACTGCTTTCTCAAGGGCTTTATTACTCCTAAATCAAAAAGAATTGTGTCAGCTCTCTGTAGCAAACAGAAACCTGATTCACTCAGCCTCAATATTATCTTTAACGACTTTATTTTATGTGCACTTCAGGGACTGTAAAAAAAAACATGAATCGTGCACGAAATTCCTCAAGTGCATGACAAGAGCGAATAGGTGTTTTCTCGCTTGCGTGTTTAGTACTTACCTTTCCTTTTCCAGCATAAATGACCGTGAATCTCTTAACAGGGATTTTCCCTGCATCAGGTGGTGTAGGGTGACTGGTCAGGTGATAGGGGACCCCCGCCATGAATGCAGGCAGGCCTGGCTAGTGGGCGTTCACTAGCAGAGGAAACACAGGATAATCTGACTGAAGGTTAATGTAGCACAAGTACATAAACATAAGTAGCTGTGGGACAAAGAGGATTGGCCCCCTTTTCATGGATATGTGCTGTGTTTAACCGTGACGGAAACAGTAAAGTCATACTCTTGAATAGCCATGTGCACGACGGGGCAGGATGGTGTGAATTGATTAGGATGGGATGAACAGTTATGGGTTGAACGCCAATGTCCACAGTCTACTCATCGTCATCCCTTAGCAATCTGCTAAACCCTGCCTGCTCATTAATGACACTAATTATGAATTGACAGCTATATAATAAACATGCATTTGAAACCGCATTCAAAGAGTATAATTTCATTCTAACATGATGCATCTTTAAGTTGAACTGGTAATCCAAATGGGACATAACATAATGACAATAATCCATCCAAAAAAAACAATGGAGCGCCGCCTTTTCATTTTGCGGTAGAACCAAGCAGATCCATAGGCTACGATAAAACAATGTATCGCCACACTGACTAAGCTAACAAGGTGAAAAGTTTGATTATCGCACCACAGTGTCATAATGTTTTAAGTAGCAGTACTGGTATTGGAATATGGATGGACAACAATCATGAGTTGGTCGGGGAAACCTTTTGATTTTCCCATCAGTGTCTTTAATGTTTGGAGTAGTAGTGATATCGGGATATTACTGGACCCCGGGGTGTTAGTGCTGAGCACGTGCAGGTCTCCCATGCCTATCTTTCAGCTCACTCCTACTTTCCATGGCTAGGTGTTAGGCAGGCCTCTGTCAGCACGTGGCTGCGTCTCGTGGCTCAGAAGAACAACCAGATCAGACAGTATACACACAGGTTAAGCCTCGTGGATTTTTTAAATGATACTATACTGAAAAATACTTCAATAAAGGATTAATGTTTTACTAGGACTTTTATATTTATTCAAGTTATATATAAGAATCTCATAAAATACCCTGAGAATGACACGATCAGTGTTTAAATAATAAAACCCATCTAGGCATTGGCTCAATCGTCCTAGCGATGTTTCTGCCTCTCTGAATCCATTTAGTCTGTCAACCCATGGAGGGGAAATCTCCATTCCAGCTCCATGGAAGTGGGCGCTGGGTTAGGGAGTTGAGAGGTGGTGGATCTTTTAAATAACCCGAGCAAAACAAATTGATTGTGCGCTAAGAAACCTCTTCCATCAAATGGCATCTTGAAAGGCTTGAAACGGTACAACTGAACAACTGAACATTACTTTTTCATTTTTGTTGTGACTTCACAGGTCCCAAGTGTAATTTCATGGTGTGTATTTAAAACATGGTAACCCACAGCATTTTCAACTCACTGACGTCTGTCTCACCACTACCACTACCCAACACAATGTCACTCCACCATTGAAACGGGAGCTTTTCCCTGCTATAAGGAATGCATGGCAGTCTTTGTGTGCAGTTTCCACACATGGCTGCTCGGAAAGTCAGCTGTGGGTTTCCTAGAAACCTGCGAGACACAGGTAAAGGTGAGGAAGGTGACAGTGTGCTGTGAGCAGCACTGGGCTTCCACACCACTGGTGAAGACTCGATGTTAGAAATGTCCATCTATCGGCCAAGGGACCAGCACATATTATGTTATATATTATATTATTCCGGACTGTAGAATGTACAATGTACATTTGAGGGCAGGATTATTTAGAATAATAATGCATGTATTTATTTATAATTGATATATTCATAAACAGTATATCCTTCATTTTCAATTTAGCCAATTCTGATTTTGTTTTTATACATTCATTTCTTATTTTATTGTGAGTGACTCATGAACTCTTTTGGTGCTCCATTCTGTGTACTCTGAATGAGAGACACATGTTAAAAGTGTATCCTAAGGAAAGTGAAAGTTGAATAATGGCTAGCTTGTGTCAGGCCCCAATGCCCCCTTCTCCCACCCTCTCCCGTTTGGCGTAAGCCCCGAAGCGTGATCGCAATGTCCTTATCAACACACTTTCCTCTGATGGAATGTACACTGTATAGTACACAGCCTGTAGGAAGGCTTAGAACTGAATGGCCCTCCAATTACGGACTCGGCAAAACCTGTGTTCTGAAAGTATTTTAAGAATGTTCTGCGGGCTCAACGTCTCTTCGAAAACACAACTAATGTCATGACTGTGCAACTGTTTATTTAGCCAATTTGTAGCTTGACTTAAGAGTCCAAAAACAACTAGTTAATTTTGTTGTTTGTTTTTTCATATTCTTTTTTTTTTAACAAGTGAAATAATGAATGAATTTTAAGAAGCGGATTAACAGCCAGATTGGCTAACTGGTGTGGTATTTTTCCATGCTCTCTTGAAGGATCAAGACCTCCTTTCAAGTATTGCTCACAAATCTCCTTGGTACCGCCACTCACAGTAAGGTAGTGGGTAAGCAGGATTTCCGCTTTTGCAATCAATGACGGCAGGGTGGCACACTTTATTTTAATCCTCCTTCCGGACTCTATAACCCCACGATAAGAGCATTGCCGAGGGATCTACGGCCTTGGGTCCATTGATTTACACCTACAGTCATTCTTTGGTTATTATGTTAATGGTTTTTTTCACACTGTTTTCTGTACCATCACATCATGTGAACAAACTTGAAAACTTGCTATATTTTGAGTTGAAACTCAAATCCTTGGTTGCTGGGAAAATGTTTGTTTTTTTCACTCTCCCCCATGGCCCAGGCCTCCCCTATTACTGAACAAGGCCGGAGGCACGTCATGTACCTCTAACGCGCCAAAATAGTCAAATAGAGTCAAAAACAAGTTATTCTAGGGATCACATTTTATGGATGTTTAGCTGGATGATGCACACCCAGCCCTGAAGTATGTCAGGGTTTGGGATGGATAAATGATAACTGCTGAACTGAACCGGGTCAGCTCTCACCAGGTTTCAGAACGTCTGGTTACACAACAGGGGCTTGTACACCTTACACTTGTTCCTAAAAGCGTCAAACAAACAAGTGCAATGCTTTCTAGGAAATGGATGCTTACGTTTAAAATGAAAAGGACTGGTAGTAAGGTTCGGTATGGTGATCTGTGTTTGGCAAACCTGTGGAACAAATGTGCAGCCAGAAGTACAAATCATCTTTGTGATAGTGGCTGTTGACGTGTGTGAAGTGAACCCCAAAATAAAGTCTGCAATTAATCCGACACGCGTATGTGTTCTAATTCTCGACTTTACAACACTTCTGCCAGCTCTTGGACATAATTAGAGGTTACATGTTCAAACCTAGAATAACCAAGTATGACTGCAACCAGTATTACGTCTCCCTGCCGAGCAAGTAGGAGTCAAACCAGGCACTGAAACAGCTCCCCTTGCCCAACTCTTGTCACAGGCAAAGGCAAAGGGCAATTTTATAGTGGTCAAAGCATTCTTGGTAGGTAAAGTATATGCTTCCATGTCTAAGCAGGTTGAAAAAAGAAAAAAGGTAAAAGAAAATGTGATTATTTTCTTTTCAATCTATTTATGTTTAGGGAAAAGGCCTTTCATTTTGGGAGGGAGAATATATTTAGCCTGCCCTCCAAGCCAAACATCGATAGTAGTTGTAGTCTATCATGAAATATGCTATGTAGCAATGTAAATACTGTATATTTACCTACAAAGACAAATGACTAGCTTACTCACTACTTACTTATATCTAAACTCTAAATAATTTGTGTTGTTTTGTCATTAATCTTTTTAAATTATGCTGCAATGACTGGTAAGAATGCTGGCAGCTTTGGCTTCTGAATTGCGACTAAAGAGTTACTCTTAAATTAGCCATTTAAGAGTCATCTTGACTACCCTTAACTTCCCATAAGTGCAGGGGCTGTTTGAAGCCCTTAATGCTTACTTATTACGTATGACTTACATATTACAAAACCTGAACACCCTAACATTAGTACTGACACACTTACAAATCTTCTCAGCGAGTTAGATGACAGTTCATGAATTCAGCAAGTTTTAGTTTTTTCTACAAAACTGGATTTTGACATTTGAAGACATACTTTTGAGGACATGCTGGTCACACATTACATGAATGCATTTAAAAGATCTCTACTGAGGCACATAGGATTAAAGATTGATTTGGCTTTAAGTGCTCAGAGAAGAACTCCAATTTGATGTATAATCCTATTCATACTTTAGTATAGTATGATTTGTATTCCATTGACATGCCAGGATAGAAAAACAACAGGTGCAGATATTTCTCATGAGGCTACTTCATTACGTTTTCTTTCTACTAACTCTTTTGATTGGGATATTTGCACATGCTATAATATTTCCATAGAGCACTTCTAATGTTAGTGGGAGAATTGTGCAGCCAGAGATTAGTCACCATCTATTAAAAAAAAGGGTGTTGTTGATGGTGGATTACATGAGTTCTAGGTTCTTTGGTTTTACCGATACCGAACCCAATGTACAAACTTTTTGTACATTGCTATTCTCAATCTACAATTATTGCACAAACGTAACCAAGCCATTTGAACTGAAAGCTTATACTTGTTGCATTCAGTCTCTCAGTGGGTAATATAAATAGAGGCTCAGACCCATGTCAGATCCAGAACCAGTCATTGGGAGGGGGGGGGGGGGACACATTATGAATCAACTGCTTGTTGCACAGATCCATTTGTGTGTGTTTTCCTTTTACAGAGGACAAATCCTATAGCTTAGCATGAGCAAACAGCAGCTCTGAGTCTGGATTATGAAATATCTGCTGTCCTATCAGTTGTCAGGATATGTAAATGTTAAGCAATCTTGGCTCCGGGTTCCCCTCACTGCTGCTTAACGTTTGGTTGTGGCTGGCTGGCGTCCAGACGCCGCTACAGCACCCGTGAATGTTTAACTGCGGCTCGTATTTATCCGTGGTTCATAATAATAATTCAGAGTGACAGGCTCCACAAAGGCACTGGTCTGAAGCGCTAGGTGGCTTTTGTTTTGCAGACAAAAGGGGCTTAGCTATAATGGTCTTCACTGCTGCCGACAACATAGAGAAAGGGGTGTGTGTTTGTTTACCTGCAAGTACTGTACAGTCACATGCTTCATGTTAATTTCTCTCTCTCTCTCTCTCTCTCTCTCTCTCTCTCTCTCTCTTTATTTATTTTTTTCATCTTTTCTTTAGCTTACCAGAAGAGGAGCGAGCGATTTCTCCATTCTATATGAGGTAGGCTTCCCGTATGTTCGCATCCGTGGGGAGAAAGAAGGTTAAACCCTTGTTGTTTTGGACATTGTGGGATTCTGGTGGTGGGGGGGGGGGGGAGCTGTCGG
>JAOPJL010000116.1:10766211-10776233 GCA_027123545.1 Trisopterus esmarkii
CAGCCGAATACGGTTCCAGAGACAGACAAGGCCAAAGTGTGGGCTCCCCCAGCGGCGACCTGGACTAGGGGTACCCCAGACAGGGCTTCCACTGGTGTAGGGGACGGGACGACAGAGGTCTCTGGGAGGGTGATGAGACCCAGTTGCCCCCAAGCATTGCTGCCCCAAGTCAATGCTTGTCCGTCTGAAAGCAATATGTACAGGGAACAGTACAATGAAAAAGAGTTTCCCTTGTATTCTTAACTTAAGTAGGCTAAATCTAGTGAGCTGGTTAGACCTATAGCCTACCTTCAGTTAAAACGATGGAATGTTTGTCTCCACATGCGACCTGAATTATCCTTTTTTTAATGAAGTTTTGGAGCGATCTGAATCACAGTGAAACAAGCAAACACATACATTGAATATCTTTAAAACGTCGTAGACAAACCTTTCCCATATTATCACAACAATGACAATACGACGACGAAGACATCACCTTGGAATGGCGGATGCACTGACGTCCACATAGAAGACAGAGCCATCCCGGGACAGCAGGAGAAGACTAGAGTCTCCTGAACTGCAAGCTACGACGTCTTTGCATTTGATACTCTCTAGAAAAAGGAGCAGGGACATATCAAGGACAATGGCTGTGTTTAACTTGACATAATTACCGTCACATATTTTTTTATTGTGAACATTTTTGTTCTCCTAGTCGCTGTTTAGGGGCCGGTGTTACCCTTCTGTGCGCCTCCAGTTCCACCCCAATTAAATTAGTCTAGTAGACACGCTACTGTTCAAGAGAAGCAACAATTTATATACGATAGACTACTTGATGCTAAATTTACTCACTGGTTTTACCGAACCTCCAATGTCCATCTTGGTTCCTTTGCCGCCGAAGAAAATATGCCCTTCCATCACTTTTTGTAAACGCTACCGTTGAATAAGTCGCAGAGAAACTTGTTATTATTGGTTTGGTCGTTGGTAAGGACTGAATGTCATTCTCTGAGTATCGGTTTTCAGCCAAATCAATAGTCTTTGCTAAATGAATTTCTCCCCATGAAAACATTCTGGCTTCCTCGATGTGTCCACCGTCACAGCGAAACGAATTCTTATATTGGGTTCTCCTTTGCTGATATGCCGAGGTAAGAACACCTGACCAAGAATCGAAACTGAAACTGAATCGAAACTGCTGATCATTATCGTTTTTCATGAATTAAAACTACAGCCAACAATAGGCCCTACGGCGCACCCGCATGTTGCCCTTCCTTTATTCCCTGAACAGAAAATAAATAGAATATTAAGGATAGGCCTATAATTCCAAATTTTCTTTGTTCAGCTTGTTGTGTGACAATAAAAAAAATAAAAAAGCATGAAAAGCGTGTCGTGCATTAGGTTTATGTGTATGTGTAGCCTACATACACAACATACGTGTGTACGTTGTGTGATGTATGTGTGAAGCATTACAACTGTGTGTGTGTGTGTGTGTGTGTGTGTGTGTGTGTGTGTGTGTGTGCGTGCGCGTGCGCGTGTGTGCGTGTGTGTGCGCGTCCGTGCGGGTGCGTGCGTGCGCGTGCGTGTGCGTACGTGTGTACTGCCATAGGTAGTACGAGATGACCTTTCTTAGGTCCATAGGTCCATGCTTGACACACATCATCAAGTGCATGCCAGCACAGAGCTCTGACGCATACAATCGGTATGACCAATCATCGGACAGTGGGCGGGGCGTAGTTATTCCAGTCGTTGTGATTCGCGCCGTCGAGCAGCGAGACCTTGTTTGATAACATTGGACCACGGCGGTGTTATCTATATAGGCAGACGTGCCATTAATCTGATTTGAACGGTATATGCTGGCGATTCCCGCCCGTAACCCTACAAGGTAGGAGTTGAATTGGCAACAAAATAGAGAAATGTCTTATGACCTCGGTTTCCACACACTGTGTATTGCTAACATAGCAACTGGGTCAACCTCACCTAAAACATTACATTGGCGTACAATGAAATGACTTTGCCCTGTAACGGTTTGCTTTGTAATTTATAGCAGTGAATTATTTTTGCGTTGTGGCTAATATAAAGCAAACAAAGATCCTATTTGTTTCAGCTAACCCACTGAACCCGTATGTTCGCTAGCCTGTGTTAGCTCGTTAAACGCCTGTGAGCTGACGCAAGATGAGTTGCATCATCTGTACGTTATTTACCCTTTAGGATCAGAACGGTTCATAGTTAGGGTCACCGGGTGCAAGGGCAATAACTGGATACGGTTAATGCACGTATTCCGCTGTATGGCCGTGTTTTGTATTTCTACATGGTCACCGTTGCGGGTTGGTGGCTGATGTGGCACATTCGCCTGGAATGCGCTTGCCTGGGGCAGTTATTTTAATCATTTCTTAAATATGGACTTTAACCAAAGTGTAACGTTAGTGTTTCAGTAACTCAAACCACGTTGGGTAATCAGTACATCTTGCTGTTGTATGGGTATGAGAAATGTCAGGGAGCAGGGGCGGTTCTATACATTTGTAACTGGGTGGCAAATGGATATCTAGAGGTGACCACAATGCGTTGTAATGTGTTCACAGCGCGCACATTAATTGGATGCATTCATATTCCACTGATAATAAGCTCAAGCATTCATTTATAGGCTACATCCATTCACCTAACTTTTGATGGTCAGTATCCAATTTGGCATAACCTTCATAGTCTAGAAGGCAAACATTAACAGTTACAAATAAATAAGAGCACATATGAGCTCATTTACAAAGTTAAGGTTGTTTAGTAGTCAAATGATCTAACCAAACCTCAGAACAAAAATGAACATGTAAACCTTGACTTCTATCTTCCTCTGATGAACTTAAAATGACTTATCGGAATTATAGTTTAGTTAAGCAATAGATCAAGACAGGCTGTGGAATGTGCTCATTATACCACAGTTAAGGGGGGTTGTTCGTTCGTGATTAATCACACTTTTAAAATTATATTTTAAATCCACTCCCATTTGAAGTTAAATAGGATTATCAAATGGAATGACATATTATCAATACCAAATGTACTTAATAAGCAAAAACTACACCAAGTGATCTTGAGGGAGTTTTATCGATTCACTCAGTGTGGGTTGAATATGAAACACCACAATGGAACACCACAGATTTGGGAATTGTACACAGGCAGTTAATTAGTACACCTGTAAACGAACAGTTACTGCAACTGAAGTTAAATCCAAATAAGTCGCACCTCAGATTTGGGAATTGTAATCAAGCAGTCACTTACTGCAAGTGTAATTGTATGTAAAGTAAGTGGAACTAAAATCTAAAAATATTTATGATATGAATGTTGACATTCTGTGGGCAAAACCTTTTAAAATCAAAGTGGAAAAAAAGAGAATGTATTAATCGTGTTAAAATAAGATTGCTTTACATGTGGTAACGCGGTAACTCACCCAGCTCTAGTTTCGATCCATATCGATACTGATTTATTTGAAACGGTTTCAATAATCATTCTCTGCCGTATCGATACACCAGTACTAGCTGTGCTTTCTCCTTCTCTCTTCCTTCTGATAGCGAGTAAACAGACACACTCAGTGCTACAGTGCCCACATAGCCGTGCCTCCTCTCGCTCACTCGCAGTGCGCTCTCTTATTAGTAATAAGTAATTCGGCACATCTGTATTGTATTGATCATTTATCTTGATAGCAGTCGGCGCTATAATCGAATGTTTAATTGCACATCGGTCCGTGAATATAGGTTGTTTTTGATAACATGAAGTGCAGTTGTTTCGCAACAGTTTTGTTTTAGATACCAACTTTCAACAAAAGGGTGATAGCCTATATTAGTTGTTGAACAGGGAAACTAAAGTGTCTTCCTATCTCAAGGGGAATTTTCCAATAATAACTGCCAGTGAAAAGACAGAACTTTCTATTCACAGGATTAAATTGCAATGGAGTCACTCAGCAGGTTTCCTACACACCTTGCGGTGCCAGCAAGGTGTGTTCACTACAACGAAACGCTTAAAAAAAAAGTGTCTGCTAAATTCCCAACATTTAAATGGAACGACAACAAAACATTTGCACAGAGAGTTCTACTGTTTATGAAAGAGAGATACTGAAAATGGTACTATCGAAATCATGTCTGCTGCGCAAAAAAGACTGTTATACCGCAACCATTAAGTTAGTTGTTGACCCACCCCCATACATGAACCCACCCACCCCGAACTCCAACCCAACCTCAACTCCACCCACCGATTATTGTACACCTGTTGACGACAATCCTAATAGCATTCCAATACATTGCTGTTTGTTGACAAAGCATCGTTATCGAATAGTGTATTTTAATCCTCCTCAGTATTTTGTTATTTTTTTTCCAGTGTAATCCGGCAGATCCTTCTCCACAGAGTGTGCTCCAGTTTTCGGCTGTCACTGTGATGTCAGCAACCTCTCTTGTGCGCCTCGCACGGTGCCGTGGGCCCCAGACGGGCTGCAGGGGTCTGCTACGACACGCCGGCAATCCTCAGTTCGCCCTCTTCCAGGCCGCCCTGCTGCGGTCCGCCACCACCCGCAGACCCCTGCACACCTCCGGCCGGCACCCCAGCAACACCCGCTTCGACCCGGACAGCAGCGGCAGCCCCACCACCTGGGACTCCTTTGGCATCTGGGACAACCGTATTGACGAGCCTATCCTGCTGCCCTCCAGCATCCGCTACGGCAAGATCATCCCCAAGGTCAGCCTGTCCAAGGTGGGCACAGCCTCCCTCATCGGCCAGCGCAAGGAGAACGAGGACCGCTTCCAGCTTTCCCAGATGACCAACAACATCATTTACTTTGCCGTGTTTGATGGCCACGGCGGGCCGGAGGCGGCCGACTTCTGTGACAAATACATGGAGAAGTACATCAAGTAAGGAGGCTGGGAAAACCATTGGGAATATCTGTGTTTTGTTCTTGTTTGCCTAAGAAGAATATATCCCATCGTGTGGTTACACCAACTGACAAAATAAATTGGAAATCCCCCTTGAATAGTTGCCTGTGTTGCATGTATAATGTACTATATATAATGTAGTGTAGTATTGGTTTCATAATGAACTCTTGATACTTGTACTAGACACATGTGTGGATCCGACTTGGAGCAATCATACCGACAGACTGATGGGATGGTGATGTTGTCTGTCTCTGGTTGTGGTTGTAGGGACCTTGTGGTGCAGGAGAACAACCTGGAGTTGGTTCTGACCAGAGCCTTCTTGGAAGTAGACAAGGCTCTGCAGAAGCATTTGCATCTCTCTCCAAGTGGTAGGTCACTTCACACTTCAACGTAACACATACGTATCCAAAAGAAAGTTTGATTTAAATCGACCGAAAAAACTATTCTTTAAACTGTAGGGTTTGAATCTTCAGGGAGTTTTTTCTAAAGATAATGACACAGTCTTGTCCTTTGAAACTGGCACGCTATGATTTGAATCTTCATAATGTCTAATGTCTTATGCTTTAAACATCTGACTTATTCCACTAATGCCCTGTGTTTACTAAACCATGCCTTGAGTACACAAAGGTATTATTTTTGTTACAAATCTTTCTTGCACTGAAGCACCGATGCCTAGGGCTGCACCCATTGCGTTAAACACCGGCATTGAAATATTCATGCATCATGCGTAAACATTGCCTTAATCAGTGTAATATGCCCTCAACACAAGCATCAAGCCTCGTCAATTCGTTCCCTTTATTCTCCTCTTCATAGCGCTAATGATCTCAACTGCAATATTTTCTGATTAAGGTATGTCTTGACCTAGTATGCCTTTGTGTACATATAGCGTTCCGTTCTCATGGCGACCAAGTAGGCCATGCTGTGTGAAATGTCCCAATATGCCTGTGTGTGTATGTGTGTGTGTGTGTGTGTATGCATGTCATCTATGGCAGCTGCTGAACCAGCTAAGGGCTGGAGGCCCTTGGCACCAATGTGGATGGCCAGAGGCTAGATAGAAGGAGAGTCCAGCTGGTTCTATATCCTGGAATACCGGAAGGTTCTTCATCTTTCTCTCGCTCCTCTCTGTCTTTATCTCTCGATCTCTCTCAAAATATATGCTCAGCTGCTTACCATACAGTGCTTCGTCACGTTGCAGTGTGTTCGATTTTGCGTAACGTCACGGTAGTCACTTTTCCTTGTTGTTAACGGACGTTATTTCTCAAATCTACGTTCGTTTCATGAGACAGATTGCCGCTATCGATGAATGGCTCAACAATAATCAATGGTGGAAAGTCATATCCCCTGTTCCTGAAAGCGTGATTACTAGGTTCTGGTCATAGATAAACCTTTAGATTAAACAAAAAACTAACTTGTAACTTGTTGACACGGGTCCCTGATGCTGCTTTTCTTAAGGGGAAATAAAGAAGCCAAGATCACTGCACTAGCCGAGTGAACATGAGTTGTGATTACAAAGCCCAGCATTCACAACTGACCGAGATTACTGCATTAGCAGTGACTCAGTAGAAATGTCACTCCTCACTCCTCAATCTCAAACTCCCCTAACCCTAACCTCACGTGTTAGTGGTAGTTATAAAAGCAGCGACAAAATGAATCCCAACTACCAGACACAATACATACATCTTTTATTTGCGTGTTTATATAGCCCAACGATAATTTAAAGATTTAATTTAATCCAACGATTTCCCCCGACAATATATGATCATGTGTCTGCTGAACAACAACCAAACATTAGTTATATCTATAGTCTGGTGTTAATGCAGGCCTTTGATGTTCATATTAATAAGCCGTGATGATTCCTTTATAACATTATTCATTCATGGTTCTTGGTTTCCCCTAAAGAGAAGGTTTAGCCTCATAGGTGTTGGCTAGTGGGCACTATTGCTATGGCGTCAAAAGTATAGTTTGTAACACAGTGCAGTAGGAATGCAGGCACAGTGTAGATATGACACAGGGTGTAGTGTTACCTGTGTAAATACCATAACACAAATATGCAATCTGCATGTTTTGGGCATTGCATGTATTGCTACATTTCATTCAGTAACCTCTATTTCACCTTTTATAAGGAAGAATATACATTTTCAATGTTGTCTCGTTGCAACAGAAACTAAAATGCATGTATACACATCTGCTATTCATTGTTCCTTAGAACTCAATGAATACATGTGTAAAAATAAATGGTGAACAATTAACAACTTGTATCTATTTTAGGATGGTTCTCTTCTGGAACAGAGCCATTTGGCTTTAGGGGTGGGATTAACTTATAAGTATGTGTTCACAATAACATGTGGAATCTTGGTTCAAATTTGGTCCGTTGCCTTGAATACGGTATTTCATAGGGATAGGATCATTGTTGCTGGCTGTAAGCTTACCAGAGATGTACCGACTTCTCTTGTGCGATTGACACAGGCCAGCTTTCTACCTTGTCCTAATTTCAACAGACATTGTGTGGTACACCACCCACAATTTGATGAAATTTAAATGATTGGAATTAAAATGCAAGAAAAGTGGCCAATTATTGATGTTTGCTGGAAAGTATGTTAAACCAGAAAAAGTGCATGGATCTGCTAATGGTTCTGCATTGGCAGTACAATTGTTATATTTGTTTGTATACATTCAACTGTACACTAGGGTACAAAACACTTTTACAAACCCACGTTTGGAGTGGTAAAAGTAAACAAAGCCATTTTGTCTTTGTTAACTAACAATGTAACCCCCTGGCAATAGACTTCTGCACACCCTGACCAGTATACATGGGCCGTCACACTAATAACCCATAATCAGCAATAATCCATGTTTTAAGCTGTAAAGAAAACCAACTTTGTTCTGCCCTCAACTTGTACCATGACCTTTTGGACCTGCATGTCTGACATGTGTCTTGCGTCTGTTGGTGTAGTTCAAATGTTGAGTTTCATACGTAAAAAAAAAACAGTGTTATTATTTGGCTTGTACGTAGTCTTTCACTTTCTTTATGTATGTGCATGTATTTTCGTACGTCGTTAAAGTGTGTGTGGGCGTGCGTGTGTGCACGTGTAAGTGTGAACGGCGTGACCAGAGTGACTAAACAACGGTGCGTCCATATCTCCGGCAGCATCCGGGGCAAATGCGGGCTCCACAGCAACCGTGGCTCTGCTGCGGGATGGCATAGAGCTGGTAGTGGCCAGCGTGGGGGACAGCCGGGCCATGCTGTGCCGCAAGGGCAAGGCTCTCAAACTCACCGACGACCACCACCCCGACAGGAAGGACGAGAAGGAGAGGTACGTGCTCAGGCTGGGGTTGTGCTCTGGCTCGTAAGTGGGTGGCACTTGGTGAAGAAGATGACAAGATTGTTCTGGACTCCCAGCCAAAGGGCTCAGGGTTTGATCACAGCAAACCTGTAGTTCTAACTGCTTGCTCCTTGATCACCTGTATCTGAAGTGGAAGCAGACATCTGCTAAATGACTGAATAGTGCCTTTTGATACAAATATGTCTGCCTGTTCTGCACCTATTGTGCTGCTAGCTGTCCCTGGAAGGAGGGATCCCTCTACTGTGTTGCCTCTTAATGTAACTTTCCTTTTGAGTTGGGGGAGTTTTTTCCTCTTGTTTTTTTTTAAGAGGATTGCCGTGTAATGTGGCCCGTGAAAGCCCTTCGAGACTGGAGCCGGGATTTAAATGGCTGCACAGGTATACTGGTCGGCCCTGCTTCAGCGGAAGGTCATTAGACTTTCTCTGTGCTCACCAAGGATAAAGAAGAGCGGAGGGTTTGTGACGTGGAACAGCCTGGGGCAGCCCAACGTCAACGGCAGGCTGGCCATGACGCGCAGCATCGGGGACTTCGACCTCAAGAACATGGGTGTCATCGCTCAGCCCGAAACCCGGAGAATCAAGGTGAGGGGCTCAATGACGGGATGCAATGAATGGCCATGGCTGGCTGCCACTTACATTGGGATGGCAAATTAGTTATGATAAATATCTGATCTGGGTTTGTTTCTGCGTTTGTTCAGCTGCACCACGTCCACGATGCCTTCCTGGCGCTGACAACGGATGGAATTAACTTCAGCATGAACAGCCAGGAGATCTGTGATGTCATCAACCAGTGCCATAATCCTAAAGAGGCTGCCTGTAGGATCTCCGAACAGGTAGGCCTCCTCCTCTCCTCAGACTCCTCCCTTAGTGTCCTCAGGACCAGGTAGGCCTCCTCTCCTCAAACTCCTCCCTAAGTGTCCTCAGGACAAGGTAGGTCTCCTCTCCTCCTCAGACTCCTCCCTTAGTGTCCTCAGGACCAGGTAGGCCTCCTCCTCTCCTCAGACTCCTCCCTTAGTGTCCTCAGGACCAGGTAGGCCTCCTCCTCTCCTCCTCAGACTCCTCCCTTAGTGTCCTCAGGACCAGGTAGGGCTCCTCCTCTCCTCAGACTCCTCCCTTAGTGTCCTCAGGACCCGGTAGGGCTCCTCCTCTCCTCAGACTCCTCCCTTAGTGTCCTCAGGAACAGGTAGGCCTCCTCCTCTCCTCAGTCTCCTCCCTTAGTGTCCTCAGGACCAGGTAGGCCTCCTCCTCTCCTCAGACTCCAGTTACAGTAGATAACTACACAATGAAACAATTCACTGGGAAGTCACTTTGATTAAATGTGTTTGCTTTTTGACCAAATGTGAATATCCATGAGTTATTTAGAGCTGACCTCGGGAGGGTTGACAATGTAACACTTTATATTATTATTAGTCCTGTGACTTGGTTAGACCCTGTGTGTTAAGCTTATTTATTCATCCCACTATTGCATGTCCTTTCCCTGTCCCCGGCAGTCTTTGCAGTACGGCTCAGAGGACAACAGCACCATCATTGTGGTACCATTCGGCGCTTGGGGGAAGCAGAAGGGCTCTGACGCCAGCTTCTCCTTCAGCCGCAGCTTCGTGTCCAGCGGCCGCTGGGCCTAGACCCCCGACCCCCTGTTCTGAGGGTCCAGACCCCCACCCTGAGTCCCCAGCCCCTGCCCAGTCCAATCGGAATGGCTATGTGGATGGTAAACACAGTGCAATAGTTGCCCCGCCCCCCCCCCCCCCCCCCCCCCCCCCCCCCACAAAAGAAAAAAATAAGGCGGGGGGTTGGGGGGT
>JAOPJL010000116.1:10792713-10815213 GCA_027123545.1 Trisopterus esmarkii
GTGTGTGTGTGTGTGTGTGTGTGTGTGTGTGTGTGTGTGTGTGTGTGTGTGTGTGTGTGTGTGTGTGTGTGTCTGGAGGATTGGGCTCTCTGTGTTTTATTGCATTGTTTATTTTTGGGTGGGCTGTGGTTGCTAATCTCTTGAATGTTGTTGTTGTAGATCTTCGCAGGACTGCTGGTGAACCTGCCCAGCATCATGGACTGGCTGGCCTGGCTGAAGTACTTCAGCATACCCCGTTACGGCCTGGCGGTGAGTCAGACCTATATACACATTTATCAGACAAATGACTGCCGTGTAATCAAAAATCGCTCTACGCCGAATCTGCCGCCCAGTCATTTTGCTCCGCGGTGAGTATGCCCTGTATTCTATACAAATAGCTTTTCAGAAAGATAGTAGTATGATAAATATTCGCTAAATGTGAATCCACCACTGGCACAAGCAGGTTGAACAAGATGCCTAAATGGTCTGTGGCTATGATGAGCCGTGCATGTAATAATTTGGACACTTTCCTGCCAACCGCGACACTTTCCTGCCAAAAGCAAGTGCGGCTTGTATACAATGTGGTCAATATCCTAGTAATTACGGTCAAGTGTATCCATGTTCTCTCTCTCTCTCTCCCTACAGGCCCTCCAGATCAATGAGTTTGTGGGTCTGCGGTTCTGTGACACTCAAGACATCTGGACCACCAACTCCTCCTCTCCTGGGAACCACAGCAGGCCCCCCGCTGGGCAGGCGTGAGTGTTGCTCTATGGAAATTAAATCGGAATGAAATCATGATATAATTATATTATTATTATAATTATAAGCTGTTTCCCGCCAAGAATAGTGTGAGGGATGGTTCTCCAGAGCTACTCCACAGCTACCAACCAGAATTTAAATAAGAAATATCAACCAAAATGTCAATATTCTTGTGGAAAGTACAACATTTAAATTTCAAGGAAAGTTTAAATGTTTCAGTTATAGTTATTGACAACTGTATTAAAGTAATACTAAAGCCGAGCTGGTCTGCAGAACACCTGCCTTTTCTACTTCAACAAAAAGTTTTCATTTTCTTGCTGCTGTGATTCTTCCCATAATCTCCAAGGCAGGGTTGTTATCAAACAATGCCCATACATGGCTTCACCAGCAACCCACTTCCGTTGTCTTTGTTATTCTGTGATTTGTTTTTAAATATATCATCTAATTGATCAATGTCCTGGTCTGAACATTCCCTGACATGGTATCAGGTCATGCGTGTGTCATTTACATATCTTGTTGTTAAAGCCCTGAAGACAACTGTACAGTCTCTTCACACCAGGGGTGTAATCTTTCCCTGAACAAACCGTATAGATGCTTTGTTTATCTGGATGATCCTGCTGTGGGTCACCCTGCTGTGTGTCACCTAAGTCCCCAGGCTTGAATATTAGTTTATACTGGTGGCATAGACCATCAGATAACCTTTCTAAGAACCAAGAGTCTCTTCAGTAGACTCTGTGTTTTGTCCACCCTTATGTCATTCATATTGCATATAAGGCAAGATATAATCATTCTAAGGGTGAAGTCAAATTTTCCCACATTTCAAATGAAATGCCAAGCAATTTAAATCTTAAGCATTTGTTTTATGTTTGAATTCGATTTATTAACCAATTTCCTCCCTTCACAATTCTTTTCACAAATTAAATTTTAAATTCTAAATCTCTCAAAATCTGCTATTGTAGTTTTCACGCCATTGCTAATCTGTACACTCAATACCAATGAGATTATTATGCCTTTGTTCTGTTCACGGTGACCAAAGCTGATGATCCTTAATCCTGGTATGGTATTATGGTTGCAGTCACCCTCCAACCTCTATGAATTGGCCTCTCCCTGTTTTACTTGCGTTATAATTGATCAAACTTGTTGTTTGGCAGACACAAATCAACTTACAGGGAATTGTATTAAAAGTTAAAGTTAATGTTATAAATGCTATTGTGTGGGCCTAACCGGCAAGAGCTACTGGGTTCCCCAGTGATGGCGTCCTACCTGTAGGCATCCATCATCAAAGATACCGAACCTAAACCGCCTCCTTATTACCTGTATTCACTGTGTGCTTTTTGGGCTAAAAGCAGCTAATGGATGAGCAGTTAGCTGTAACTAGTTCTTCTTCCAGCCAGATGCATAACCTCCTGCCTAGTCTACAATGATATGATTTATGTTGAATAATTTATGAAAAGTCACCTTTGGATAAAGGACTAAATAGTGGTAGTAAAATGTGTAAGTGCTGCATTACGTTGTTGCAGGTGCACTGGGGAGCAGCACCTGGACTACCTTGGCATCAATTACAGCCACTGGGGCTTGTGGGAAAACCACCTGGCTCTGGTGCTCATGATGGCCATCTTCCTTATCATCGCCTATCTCAAACTCAGATTCATCAAGAAATTCACCTGAAAGTGTCCTTCTGGTAGGGTAGAAGTGGCAGTTAGCCAACAGTCTACTAAATATCTTGCCACTTATGAAACATGCCTATCTACTGCACTTGTTTAGATCATTTTGTATATGTGAAGAATACCTGAATTGTTACATTGTTTTGTTCTTTAAACGTTTTAGTATTGTTGGTTAGATTTTTTAATGATGTTAAAAAATTGAGAATATTGAAAGTATTACTTGTTTAAATGACATATGCTGCAGTTTAGTATCCATTTTGATGGACCTTGATTATCATTTTGAATGTGAAGTTTGTTAAAATAATGTTTTTTTTAAATCATGTAGATGTTTATACCCTTGTTCTTAAATGTGCCAGGGTTTTAAAATCAATATTAAAATTCCTCACTGCCAAGTATTCAACCACTGAATCTGTGGGATGCCTTTTCTTACTGTCGAAAAAATACAAGACAACATATTTGAGTCCAGTGGGAGGCCTTCTCCAACAGTAGTTGAATTCATTCTATATAACGGAAAAACAATTGAGGGATTAGATTATAACACTTTATTTTGAAAAAGGATTGTATACAAATCAAGCTACAATAATAAGGCCCATTAGGCTTGCACTTACAAAATAAAAGCATGGGGTTCCCATGAACACTAGATGCACTCCAAATTGAAGTTTGTTTCAAGTTACAATATGTATCATAAACTGATAAGTGGTGGGTAATACAAATGCAATAGGATTAGATATGACAAAATTCCACAAGCTATGTTAACAGTACAATAAGACACCAATAAGACACATCCTCACTTGATATTTGGTGGTATATATAAAATAGGTATACAATAATAAAGCCATTCAGACATTTTATGTAAGTCATTACTGCATATGTGTTGACACAAATGAGCTTGTAGGATGGAGGATTTGATCAACTATTCAATTGTAATAGATGTGTTTCCCTTCATCGTTTGGTCAAATGTTACAATGGGTATACAATAAAAAGTCAGCTTTTAAACACTTCAAATTTAACACATAAGCTTGTAGGCTAGGGAAATTGTATCCACTGTTCTACATTATTTGCATTTAATACTACAATGGTTATGCTTAATCGTTTGGTCAAATGTTACAATGGATATACAACAATAATTAAGTCATTCAGCTTTTTTAAATAAAAGCTGTTAAAGTAAATAAGTAATATTGAATCAACTGGCCTTCCATTTTTGCATTTAATACTGAAATGGCTTCACTTTATCGTTTGGTATTTTATAACAAGTATCTTGTTTTGCTTTTCTCAAGAAAAATAATATCAAGATAAATTTTGACTATGTTCTTTGGGCGCACCTCATAATACACATTATTCACAGCTCAATATTTCACCCACTGTCACAAGTCTTTTATATAGTTTTATAAAATATACGTGATTGCAAAACAAAGTTTAAGTTTTACCCCAAAAATATTTTACCAAGAATAAACCTTTGATAATCCCTTTGGTTGCTCCGATGAGTGTGAACGATGACGATCGTAGAGATATTTCAGGGAAGAAGTGCGAGAGAGAGGACTCTTTGCTTAAACGCATTCCAAAACAGATCCAAAATGGTCGCCACAGGTCTTCAAATATGGCCGCTCCCGTTGGTAGCAGCTTCTGTGCCGTCGATGGACAGCGATGAGGGTGGGCGGGGACGGGGGGTGACGCTCTGGGGGTGGCCCACCTGGGACACCGTGTCGTTGGACTCCCATCTCTCCAGCTCCTCCCTGACCAGCCTCTCCATCTGCTCCCTGTGGACCTCTGAGTCACGGCCCATCCTCTCATCCTATTGGCCACGAGGGGATAGATGGAGAGATCAGTGTTCATCTTGAAGGTTTAGAAGTCTGAAGCACTTCTGGACATGAGTAAAGAATGTATGTATTCTGTGTGATTATAGAACATATTAAAGAGACTGGACGGATCCCCACACTCATTCTGGATACACTACACTAGTAATACACGACCAACAAAATGAATTGTTTAATAAAGTTTGGTGTGTGTGTGTGTGTGTGTGTGTGTGTGTGTGGGGGGGGGGGCATGAACCATATGTTATTGTAGCTCGTGGTCCCCACCTCCATGACGCCATCCAGGAGCTTCCCCAGCACGTCCTTCCTCTTGGTCTTGGCGCGCTCCATGGCCTCCAGCTTCACGATCACTGCGTCGATCTTGGACACGATGCTCCCGATGGAATGTTCCATCCTGTCCACGCGCCTCACCAGCCTGACCCCGCACAGAGATTGTGTGTGTGTTAGTCCCCATGCTGTAAATCATATTGTGTGTGACACTTGTGTTTTTTTTTTGCAAATGGTTTGTCTCTTCGTAGGCTGTAGGTTACTCCTTTAGTGAATCGTGTAATATTTGAGGTCCGTTTCTCTGACCAGTTAAAGCTGAATATATATTTATTGACCTGGAGTGTGGTATTTTTACGTGGGCATTGCCTTTGGAAAATTGTAAATGATCTCTGAGCATCATTGTGTTTTCAAACTACAAAGTCAGGAGTGAGACATTTTAATTGAATATAGCTATTTCTGACAGTTACAGCATACTGCATCTTGGTCCCTTTAAAGTCCTTACACTTGAAACTCTTCATACGCCACTCCGCCCGAGCTGCTCCCACGGCGTCGAGAGCTGTGGCCGCTGTCTTCGTCATCGTCTTCCTCCGAGTCTTCCTGGGTCCGGGGGAAGCTCCTCCCACTAGTGGGTCTCGCTAGCGAATTGGGTTCAATATCCAAGTCCTCCTAAGTGTATGGAGAACAATACACTGATCATCTGCAGGTTTACACACTTCAGTGTCTGAGATTTCCACCCAGTGGTTATTGATCAACCTACAAAGAAAGTAGAGGAAGTAAAAAGTAGAAAAGTGCTGATCGCTCACTCTCTCTTTCTCCAAGTCGTCTCTCATTTGCTGATGCTCATGCTCCGTCAACTGCTGGTCCCCGTCGTGATCGTACTTGGCGAAGATGGCTTGGATCTCCGCCTCTGTATGCCCCTTTCTGTGAGTTGAGGAAAGAAGGAGGACACTTTAGTTGTTTAGCAGACACGATTTTCCACAGCCACTCACATGAAATGGGTTATTTAGGAGCAGGGGAAGGGCCAGCTTGCTCTAGTGATGCCACTATGGACATTGGGGATGAAACCCAGTACCTTTCGGCTAGGAGTCACATGCCCTAGTGACAACGCTAACCTGCCACCATGAACAAATCGGTCAGGTTGTGGTCACCCTTTCAGATCCTGGCGGAGCTCATCGAAGTTCATCTTTCCTCCAGCTTGACGGAGGCTATCAGAGATGTCGTCCACAGCTGTCTTCTTCAGCCTCAGACGCATCAAGGCCTTGTTACAGCCCTGGGAGGAACCGGGCAGAGGGGCATGAACAGTCAATGTCGTTAGGTAAACGTGGGCTCTGGTAAGAAGATCTACACCAAAGCCCAGATTTCACACTCCCATAAAAGAAGCTGGTTGGGGAGGAGGGGTTTACCTTCTTAATGAGGTCAGTCATCTCCATCTCAGTCCTCTGCTGGGACATGTCTGCTTTCACCTCCGAGTATGTATCGTTGATGATGGCCAAGAACATATTCTGGAGGGAAGATAACACAAATATATATGTAAATATATATATATATCAAAAAATTGTGTTTTTGAGTTTTTCAAGTTTTTCTAACTTTTGGTTGGGCATAATTGGAGGGAGCTACCTAGCCAAAAGACAAAAAATAAAAATGCTTTGAGACAAACAGAGAACATTGTGCACCTACCATAAGGATGAAGAAGATGAAGAAGACGAAGGTTGTAAAGTAGACTGGTCCCAGGATAGGGTTAGTCTCCTCTATCTCAGAGAACTCAAAGTCTCCCAGGATAATGCGGAACTGGGTAAAACTACACAGAAATACAAGACAAACATAAACAACCTATGCAGCCTTTAGACAAGAGGTTATATATTTCAGTGGATGCCCTTTTGTGGATGCTGCTGTCCACTTATCCAATAGCCCCTTATACAATAATGTGAATGCAATCGAGACCCCTAGCGGAAGAAAAGAAAACACAGCCAAATAAGCAACCAAATCTGAGTTGTCTTAGTATCAGCGTGTTTGTACATACATGCTGGCCTTGAAAGAGCTGAAGTCGTTGACCTGGGTGCCGAAAACCAGGTAGGCCAGCTGGGCGTACGCCAGGAATATAATGAAGAACATGATGGCGAAGCCCACCAGATCTTTGGCACAGCGGGACATGGTGCTGGATAGCTGGCTCATGGTCTTGTTCACATTGATGAACTTGAAGAGCTGAGAAAACCAAAAGACACCACAGTAATGAAGTACACGGACCTGCCTAGCTCCTGATGTGCAGAATGTCTCCCTAGATTCAAAGACGTCTGAAGACCCATCACTTGAAGGAACATTCCATCAACTGACTTGTGTAAAGCTTTGTTATAGGCTGAGAAGGACCGGAGTCTACTGTCAAATCTGATCTTCCTGTATGCTTATCTTGTAAGGGCTTCTGAGTTCTGAGGCCCACCTTGACCCAGGAGAAGAAGACGATCACAGCCGCCACGTGGTTGAACTGGACCTGGAGATCGACCAAGGATCTAAAACTGGGGTGAGCGTTGTGGTTCTCTATCAGTCCATCAAGGCTGCTCACCATGGACGTCCTGGTGATGTTCATAATGATAGCAACCACACTCAGCTGAAATAGAAATACAACATGAGGACAAAAGCTCTGAATCATGCCACTGTAGCGGTTACGAACAATGGCAAGTAAGATATGAAATACAAAACATGAGGATTGTATTTGCTCTGCAGACTGAATTATGGTTCAATATCGACAGTTGATAACTACTTTTAATAACAAAAGATTAAATTGTTTTTAAGTTTGTTTAACTTCTTTTTAATAACAAATCATCGTTAATCGATGCCCTGTATACAGGAGACCTCCCCACCAAGAGGTTCCTCAGACAGACGCCTTGTGCTGGCTCTCACCATGATCATAAGAACATCCATACAGTTCCAAAGGTTCTTGAAGTAGTGCAGACGGTGGATGCGGATCTCCAGCACTTCCTCCACCACGTAGTACAAGATGAAGATGCAGAACGCCACCTCACAAACCCCGACAAAGTAGTCCCAGCTCGATGTATATCTGATCAGACGCACTGTTTGAAACTGCCATGAAGTGACGACCCCACCGGTGGCAGGAAATTCTACCAAAAGCCTGAACATATCACGAAAAAAGTGGATTAACGACACACAGCCTTCCCAATATCCCAATATTGCGTACATTAGTAGGTAAAATAATGGTAATAACACATTTTGACTATTGTGCTTGATTATTTGGGTAAATGTTTTACCTCTGGGTAAAGCGATACATGGCAAATTAAGTAGCATCACTTTAAAGTTTTGTTTCTCCGCCTTGGACATCTCAATGGCACTGAGAGCCAAAAAAGGGAGACTATCTTTCAGCACCAGCTACCAAATCCAGGCCTACGATTGAGAGGCCTCAACCTGTTAAGATGCTAATCCATAAACACAGTGAAATAAATGCAAGTGATGTAGGCTACCATTCACCATGCACACAACCAGTGTGTGTTTGATGATATATTTGTTTATTTTCAATCTATATTAGGTTTTCTGTTGAATATTACACATTAAGCTGCAAATACCCCGCCATTTTCTTCCTATGTCCTAACTGGGTAAACGTCCTACCTGGCAATACAGAAGAGGTTGATGTTTCCATTGTAGACGGAGAAGTCGAGGAAGACGGCTCTTGTGCCTCGGTCCAGCCAGAGGTTTTCTTTGAGGAGAGCCAGCTGAAGGGCAGACTCCTCTCTGGTGCGGGAAAGGTCTTGGTAGTAACCCCCCCCTCCATATGTAGCCACCTGGCCCCAGTACCCACTCCCATTCAGCCGGCCCTCTTCCGTATGCATCCACCTGAGCACCCAGCAAAGAGAAGATGACCATTAAGAAAGCTATAGCCGTTAAGCCACCAGGTTAAATGTTACTCTTTAGATCATATGTAGGATTTGTGAAATAACAAATGTATAAAACCCAACACATTTCAAACAACATGTAAAGCTTCAACGCACGCCGTTCCGTTCTTGGGCCCAAAGGGATGGGTGGCCTCGTTGCTGGGGGTGTAGATATTGAAGCACTCCTGCACCTCCTTGCGGAGGTCCCGGTGGATGGTGCAGGACTGGTTGTGCACCTTGACCTGTCGGAGGCGAGGCACCCCAAGGAGCAGGTTCTCATAGTAGATGAGACTCTGGTTGTCTGGGAGACTCTTGTTGTTGTACCACACCTCCCAGTACATGCCATTGAGGAAAGGTCCCTCTGTGAACTGTCGGCAAGAAAGTTGGAGGCATTTTGTTAAAACATTTTTAAAAATGGTATTTAGATTAATTTTGAGTGAGGGAGGTGCCCTGTGGAGGGCAGGACACTGTAGTGGTTTGGGTCGTTGGGTGACTCCCAGACTAAAGGTGCTGGGAGTTTGCTGAGCCAGGTTTACCTTCCAGAAGTCCTCCATGGTGGACAGACTTCTAAAGGTGGCATGGTTCCCAGCAGACAGTGGAGTGTCGAGGAAGAGCTGAGACATAACTTTGGTGTAATAGTACATGTTGGAGCTCACCATCCCATAGGTCACTGTGGAAGAGCAGAGCAGTTGAACCTTTTGAAGCGTGCTAGCATAGCACATGCAACGGACACACATCACTTTAAAGTTGTGTTTCTCCTCCTTGGTCATCCAACTGGCACTGAGAGCCGGTGACATTCTAAGAAAAGGGAGACTTTCTTTCAGCACCAGCTACCAAATCCAGGCCTATGATTGAGAGGCCTTGACCTGTTGAGATGCTAATGCATAAAAACTGTGAAACACAAGCAATGAACATGCAAGGGTTCACTAAACAATCAGTAAAAAGCTACAGCAAGCTTGTTTGTTGATTTGCTGATATTTTGCTGCTGTAACACCTGAATGTTGCTTCTGGATGAATTAAGTGTTCATCTTCAAGAAATAGATTGAAATAGATTGTAATGTTTTGTTGCATTTATTTGTTTATTTTCTTTCTTTATGGTTCTTGCTAATACTACATAATAAGTTATAAAAACCATGCAATGTTCTCCTTTTTTTCCTTGGCTAACATAAAAAAAGAAATAGGAAAAAGTCATAAGCCAGTCATTTCCTGATCCACCCTAAACCTCATGCTGGCACCGTCTGTTAGAGCCTCAAAAGACTGGAGAAACTTCACCAATAGTCTTTCAATTACACACCACTGAAATGGGTTTTTCAGTCAAACATTTAGCTATTGCTTATTTTTTGCACAGTAGGCAACTTGGAGTGGTAGCGTGCCTGGCAGGTTCGTTTTCCAGCTTCTGAATAACTAATTTAGAGGTAGGAAAGTCACTTTTTTTATGGTCACCAATACAGTAGCTTGACTGTTCTTGAAACATTACATCATAACAGACTTCGACCTACGGTGCCTGAATACCTTGCCATCACTTTGTATTGTAAGAAGTATGATATATTTAACAGGCACCATTTGCATGATATCAGTGTTTACTTACAGATGCAGGTAATGATGAGAAAGCTGAAGTAGGTTAGCATTTCCCTCAGTAAGTTTCTCAGGTATCTTTCTCTGCTGCTGTCACTGTCTTCCATCAGATCTGTACCCCACAAAACTGCAACAAACCAAAACATTATAACCAAAACAAATTTAGTAGGCCTATTGATAATTAGTATATAATAATAATAATAATAATAATACTAATAATAATAATAATAATGCACCGTTATTATAATTAACATGTTTTAAATAGTAAGGTGAGGGTGTTCTTTATATCCGTTGGTAGGCTACAGAGCTTTAATGTGAAGCAAATAGGTAGCCTACTCACTTCTGATTTTCTGGAGTATCTGTTTCATACAGCTCCGGTGTTCGTGCTTGTCTTGCCGCTGGGTATCCGCTGTGGAAGAGGGGTACAGTCCACCGCGCTGGTTGTTGCCGCTGCCCCCGACCCCGGTGAAGCTACCTACGCCGCTGCTGCAACTACTGCTCGAGGCTGTAGACACAGATCTCCTACCCGGACTCGCTGGCGGCCAGTTGGCCTCCATGATCTCCTCTTCGGGTTCGAATCCCGGGTTATCCCGACTCCAGGCTTGCCGCGAAGGCGGAGATGGCGCCCCAATGATTCCTCCCAAGCCCAAGTCCTGATGCTGGATGCTCTCCATCTCGATCTCCGACTTTGAGTCCAATCTGTGCGGCGCGGAGCCGCTAGGTGTGCCCGCGGGGTTCCTGCCAGTTTGAGATTGTTGTGATCTCACTCGAGTCGACGCCATGGTTAAGTGTCCTTATAGGGCACCGACCCACCTCAAAAATAAAATGGGTTTAATCCCGACGACTGTCTAGCCTATAGGCAAATGCACATTTCGCGCATGATGAAGGAAACGCATCCAGAATACCGTCCAAACTTTGTGAGAACGACGTCCATAAATAAAATGTTAACGAATATTTTTCGGAGATGCTCAAGACTTTAGGCTACATTGTCGCCAACAATTACCTACTAACAAAACGAATTCAAACAAATCCATAGGGAAAAGAAGAAAGTAAAAAATAGTGTCCGAAACCTGGTCCCAGAGAGTTTAGAATAACTTTCGTCGGGCTATAAACTAAAAGTCTGCAAAAACAAAACGCGCCATCCTAATATGCCCCGGTTCTTCATTCCCGTTACACTCGTTATAGTGTCTGGAGATCTGGGGATCTGTCTTGTTTATGTAATGGAAGTAAAACGCGTTCCTCGTCTGGAGCCAGCCATCTTGTTCCTGGCTGTTCCTAGCAGAAAACCCAGGTTCTGATTTGCTGAGGAATCCGGTTACATTAGAGGTCATGGCGTCACAGATCTCAACATGGGACATTGGACCAAAACTTTTAGAAACCTTTGACTAATGTGGGTCTATAAGGTCTTAATTACGCGTGTTCAATGATGATTCGCTCAGCAAAGTTACGTGCGTGCTTTCAATACAATTCATAACTGATAAAAGACAAACCCATTTTATATATATATATAATGCTTTGTATATTTGTACAACGTATTATTTTTTTTTTTTTTAAGTAATCACATGGAATGATTATCAACGAACAATTGCCTAAGAAGTATAAAAAAAAAAGATACGTGTGTTTGTAATTACATAACCACATCTGTTTGATTCTTCGGCTGCCATAGCAACAAGTGGATAGGCCGGCGTGGTGCGCGGGTGTCTGCCTCTAGGGTGTCTGCCTCTAGGGTGTCTGACCCATGGATGCGCCGTATTATGTGTCTGACAATAGAAAACAAAACAAAAATGCTATTAGACTATCTTATCATATTAAGATAATAACTAATAAAACGTATATTATGATAGTAAGTTAGTTATATCTCTAGTTGTTATTATGGCTATGTGAATGTTTTATTAACATACTAGTCTACATCTATATTATACTGTAAGTCGGTATACCAAGCCTTTCTATACGTGTTTCAATATAAACTCACTATAGTGGCTGTGACCTGGGCCAGAATATGTGTTGAATCCAATCAATTTCAGGGCACACTAGTTGCCTCAACTCAAGGCAACTGGTCACGATGGTTGGAAACCACTACACTAGTTGTACCCTTCATTTTTAAATATGTTCTACGTGGTTCTGGTTTGGTTCTGTAAGGAAGACCTTTGAGAAGATTGAACATTGAATCCCCATGATGACATCGACATATTGCTGTCTCTTTCAACTGTTGCACAAATAAATACAACTCTAGTATTCGGGAAGGATAATATAGCAATTTGAATAGTTATCATACTGTACATATAGGTATATGTAATTGATTCATTATATCCAAAAAGATGGGGGAAAACAACCAAGGTTATTAATCAAACATAGGCTACTTTGCCGGTAAATGCAAATACAAAAATCCAAAAATAAAATATAAACCGGAAAAATGAATTTGGAATTTAAATAAATGAACATCAGTGTGATGTTATTTCTTAGTGTGAGTCGCTAAACCGTGCGTGCGACGCGCGGGAAAATATTAACGTCATCTAAAATGTGGTCTAGTGTAAACAGTCCATTGGCTAAACCGGTGTGACGGGGCTTCCCTGCCCCAGATTGCAGGGGTAAAACAATAAATTGGACCTATGACTTTAAATCTGAAATCTTTGATAGAGTAAAGATCACAGTCTTACTGGTGTGGGGAATAACAAAACCATCATCTGGGATACTCTGTGTTTCAGGACAGTTGGTGACGATTACGTTGGTAATTCGTACATATTTATCATAAAACATTCTGTCTACTAGGATAGGTCTTTCAGAAGGTAAGTTTCACTCTTGATATTGATAGTGAAGATGTCAAGCTAAATAGCTTATAGGCTAGTGCTTTGTCTGCTATTTATCTCAAAGGGGTAATGGACAGTCGATACGTTTGCTATTTTTGCCAAGTTGTATCCCTTCACTTGCTCCCCAGTCACAGAAACATAGGGACGGGCAGATGATTTACATTGAAATACTCTTGGTTTCCTTATGGGTTCCTTTGTTTCTTTTGAGTTAGCTTCATTTGCTTACTTGATGATACAAGATAACGCTAGGTTTGGCTGGTACGAAGATTTATCACTTTAAGATATTGGTATTCGGCATTGCATCCGAATCATGAAACGTGTATAACTTAACACAAGGTAACTAGTTGAAATGAATGTTTATCGCCTCGTTATAACAAAATGCCTAAATGATTACCATTAGCTAGCTCCACATTTGCTAATGATGGCCTGTTGTTGGCTCAAGGTAGTAGATTCTTTCCATAACCAACAGATTTGACGAAAGGGAGACCCGTGTTATGCCTTGGTTTAAGCGACAGTTTTCCTTGGTGACAAAATCATGATGTTGGTCTATAATCAGGTGTCCGTGTGAATGAAAAAGAACGACGCCACAAGTTAGCTGGAGCTAACTAGCGCTAGTAGCATGTGAACTCTTCCAGGGCAGAGAGAGGGTCATGCACTGTAGCGTTATCCCGGTCTACTGAACGCAATTTCCGGTCTCTTACTTTCCATTAGCGCTGTTAGTAAGTAAACTGATTAACGTTACGAATAATAAGAACATGTTAAGAATAGTAAAAATCGACAAGGACATAAAGAATACATTTGGAGTTATGTTATGTTGTAACTCGGGAAGAAAATACGCCTAACATGTAACGGAAACAGATATCTCTGTATCGGAAGTCTCGGCCTCTCTCGTAGCTAAACCCATGTAATTGAAAGTCCCGCCCTCTCTCGCTCTAAAAAACGCTCATTTGGTGCAATCCTTTCCAGGCGTTCCGTCGTAAGATGATAACGCCCGTGAACGAGGTTACAATCTGCCGGTTTGTTAAACGCGCTGTCAACATTGCTAGCTTTCCTTGCAATATCGAGTTTGTGTCAGCATTGTGATGGTCTGTTAATAACAACAATATTCCTAGCCTGAAATCATATGTATTTGGTCTTAGTTTTTTTTAAGTCGGCATCAATGTGTGTACTATATGTCCCTAGCAAACATTTGCAAGGACTAATGTTGTGATTAGCCAAGGAGGCCCAACGCAATTTCCATCACTAGACAATACAATTCGCACCAGTGTTTCAAGAGGACACCGTGTTTTGTGTATATTGTGTTCCCCCCAGCTTTTAACGTGCCAGTGGTCCAAGTTCTTAGACTTGCAGTACATTTAATCTGACATAGTCTGCAGTATCCGGCCTACTTTACTCAAATCCGATGGCGCACTTGAACGTGTATTCTCTGCAAGCTAGCTATCCGGGAAGCCAGTTGTATTTTTCATTGCTGATTTGAACTGGGGATGAGACAAAGCAGGGTACACAACGTTGGGTAAATTTCCTGAAAAGGTTGTATTCCAGGTTTTATTCCATTGCCAATGAACGACCTTGGATGACAATAATTTGCGTTGGACTCTGAGGACAAAAGTAATTGTTATGACGTGCTAGTATCGCATTCTGAAGCTGGGGAAATTAATGCAGTTCTTTCAAGCTACCCCAAATGTCTAACGTGAAGCTATAATAAGTTTAATTTTTTTAAAACCATTTTCAAAAGTTATTTTCTTGGTTAATAAATTGCATGATAATAACACCTTGGTAAATGTTTTAACTTTTCAGAACATAATATTGTTTACCAAAGAAATGGTGATGGAGAAGCCAAGTCCCCTGCTTGTAGGGCGGGAGTTTGTGAGGCAGTATTACACACTCTTAAACAAGGCACCAGACTTCCTTCACAGGTAAACATCCATACATACTGCAATCATTTCATCACAACAAAATCAAAGCCATTGTTGAACTGCTTGGGTATATACTGCTGACTGAAATAAAAACATATTGTTTCAGGTTCTATGGCAGGAATTCGTCTTATGTTCACGGTGGTCTCGACCCAAACGGAAAGCTTGCGGAGGCTGTGTACGGGCAGGCGGTATGTGACTTTCATTTTTTCTTGGAGTAGTAATGAGTTAGAACCATGATTCATGACCGGAAGAATGTACTTGTCACATGCTCATACATGGGCTGTGAATAGTGGCAGACTCCATATGCTATCATAAGCAGTGGAGTTCTGAGCCATCACTTCTGCTTTCTTTAGCGTGGCCGGAGGTAGCGCTAAGGTTGTCCGAAAAGAGGAAGTTGGTTTATTTTTTCACATGCACTTCGCATACTTAATTTTTCTGCTTCTATACTTTTGTGGTCTTTGAAAATTCATAATCTAAAGATGAAATTTGTATAATATGATGGCATATTACATGAATGTTCCAGAGTCTATCAATCCTAGCCATCGGCACACATAATTTCTCCTTTGCTTATCGTAAACACTTGATCTGACCTCACCTCACTTGTCAGGCACCACCACAACGTGGTCTGATGTGTGGGTGCATCTCGGTTCCTTATGTGTTCCTATTTCCTTTCCCTGTCAGGAGATCCACAAGAAGGTGATGTCACTGCAGTTCAGCGAGTGCCACACAAAGATCCGACACGTGGACGCACACGCAACCATGACTGACGGCGTGGTGGTGCAGGTGCTGGGGGAGCTGTCCAACAGTGGCCAGCCTATGAGGAAGTTCATGCAGACGTTTGTGCTCGCGCCAGAAGTGAGTTTTCGCCAGTCCCTGGTTAGGGTTAGGGCACGTTTAGCCGGATGCAAGAAAGGAGCTGGGCTTGGAAATATATAATGGATTTCCAAATGACATATGATACAAATGTGTTGCTTAAAGTGCAATTCAAATCGCTTTACAGATTGAGGACTAGTTTCACAGTGTACACTCTACTCTCTTGGTTGTGTTTGCCTCCTCCACTGCAGACATGCCTCGGGCTACCAGAGCTCTTGAAATATTTGCTATTTATTAATAAATTGTTTGCTGCTGTTCTTGGGAAACACATTTTTAGAAACATCCATTTGTTACTAACCAGGTCTTGGGAAAAAAAACTTAGTCGTGTCACCACATACACACATATCTCCCTACCCAAATAGTTTTGGGTATGATACCCTATGCTATTTATGGAATGCATGGGTAAAGTTGGTTATGTATTCATGTTTGTTATTTTCTTCCTCACCAGGGTTCTGTGCCAAACAAATTCTATGTCCACAATGACATCTTCCGTTATGAGGATGAGGTTTTTGGTGATTCTGAAGCGGAGCTGGATGAGGGTACGGGCAGATACACTCGTCAATGTGCTTAGACTGTCCTTATAATGTTTAGCATGGGTATTATTACCTAGTGTCAAAACAGAGGAGCACCACTGTAGTATTGTTGGCTGCTGCAGTATTGTCACTGGTTTTTCCCTATTGCAGAATCTGAGGAGGAAGTTGAGGAGGAGCCAGAGGAGATCCAGGCCTCCCCGGAGCCACTTCAAGACAGCCCCAGCAGCACCAGCTACTACGAAGCTCATCCTGTTACGTAGGTCCACATGGATGGATAGATGCTTTATTAATCCTCAAAGGTCAAATGACCTTTTTTGCCTACATTTGAACTATTCATAATTATTTATAATTTGTAAATATTAATTATTTTATTTTATTTGACTAATTTTATCCTTTTGTACTTACTGCACCGTGGGTCAGAGACAAACTCAATTTCGATTCCTCTATTTGTCTTGCACAAATGGAATTGACAATAAAGCTGACTGACTTTGAAATTCATCAACGCAGCAAATGCTACAAAATGTAATTTAGCTTATTTATTGCCCATCTCGTGTATATGTTAATCATTATCGTTAAATTCATATCTGTGCTGGAGATATCTGCCCTTCTTGTTGAAATAAATGTGTACATTTTGAAAAGAAAATGGGCAGGGCAGATGAAAACGCTGCAGTCACTAGATTTTTCCTGATCTTCACTCCTATGTCTTACATCTATCATTTATTTCTTCAGTAATGGTGTGGAGGAGCCCATGGAGGAGCCCACTCCAGAACAGGAACCTGAGCCTGAGCCAGAGCCAAAGCTGGAGGAGGTGAAGCAAGAAGATGAGAAGGTTCTGGAGGAGATGGAGGAGAAGGCCCCTTCACCTGCACCCGCCGACTCCCCAGCCAACACCCAGGAACCTCCGAAGGTGAGAGGGCCTCGTCATGCTGGAATGCTCCTATGGATTTTTGCAGTTGTCACGAAGATTTAGTATATTTCAACTGTCCACCTTTAACCCAACTGTCCTTTTGAAATGGCTGTTTCTGTACTGATGGTATGATGTGTTTTGGTACCCCTCCTAACAGACGTTTTCCTGGGCTTCAGTGACCAGTAAAAACCTGCCCCCTAGTGGCACAGGTCCCTCCTCTGGTATCCCCCCTCATGTCGTCAAAGTCCCCAACTCACAGGTAACCGTCACTGCTGACGGAAACTCTGGAAGTGTAGCGAAAAGATATTGTTTGCTTAGGTAATACGATGGGTTGCAGTACTAAACTGAGGACTAAATTCAGTGTGATGACTTTCTGTTTATGTTTTCTATTCCCTTCCAAATACACGTGTGCTTTGTGTAAGAAGAGACATGATAACTTATTTACACTGATCTTTTCGCATTCTATGTGCTACCTATTTAACACAATAGCCATTTAGCGATAGCATTTATATAAAGACATTTATAAAGGCCATCTTTCTCCCCCACAGCCCAGAGTTGAGGTCAAGCCAGAGACCCAGGCGGCCCCCCTTCGACCCAGAGACCAGCGCACACGAGAAAGACCCGCCTTTAACCCACGAGGACCCAGGCCTGGTAGGTCCTGAACTCGACTTTATTGGGGTGACACACTAGTCACCAAACTTTTGTCAGGAGTCTCTTCCATATCTTCTTCACACCAACCTCCTCATGCTTCTGATGGGTGTTTCCACATTTCTGTTATTGGTAGATGGTGTTGCAGAGACACAAACGGGGAAACCGCACTTGAGTTTTGTCAGCAAAGGTAAAGTCCACTTCGGTTTACTCAGGGTATAACTGCACTGGTGTTATTAGGTGGAAAAGTATGCGACTAGAGTTTGTCATGTTGTTGTTGTTGTTGTTGTTGTTGTTGTTGTTGTTTTGGGGACCAGTCACACAGGAAGCGTTTGCAAGATGTAAAATGCAAACCACACTGCAGAAAAAAAAATAAAGATTTGTTGAAGCCTAGCAAAAAGCAATGTTTTTAAACTGTTGCAAAACATAGAATATCTACGTCAAACTAAAATCACCGTGGCTGCCTTTTCCTTGAGTTGACCGGACACTAAAGGCAAAAGCAGCGAGTAAAACTCTGTTTCCATTGAAGGCAATGACAAAATGACAGCCCACAGCTGTTAACTGACGTTCTGTGTGATTGGGGCCTGAAGGATCACTAGGTCCGAAGCTGATACATGTTGTGTTTGGTGATGTCGTTGACCTTGCAGGCAGGGGGGATTCAGAGAGCAGTGAGATGGACACCAGACGGATGGTCCGCTTCCCAGACAGCCATCAGCTGTTTGTGGGCAACCTTCCCCATGACATCGACGAGAGCGAACTCAAGGACTTCTTCATGAGTATGTTTCACACAGAAGAACCATTATCTAAACAATACGAAGGGCCTCCATTGGTGTCCCCAATGTCCGAAGTCCAACCGCCTTGGTATAGAGCAAGATGCCCTTACCCCCCATTTTCCCCTTAATGAAATTTATCTTAATTCTTTAAGTAAGCTACTTTGGATTACTTTTTTCTTGATCTGTGACTAAATAATGATAAACAAAGTTGTTATTTGACATTAAATGTTGTTTCTCTCTCTCTTGCCCCCACCCTGTCTTGCAGCTTATGGGAATGTTGTTGAACTCAGGATCAACACGAAGGGAGTTGGAGGAAAGCTGCCCAACTTTGGATTTGTGGTCTTTGATGACTCTGATCCTGTGCAGAGAATTCTGGGGGCCAAGGTAGTTGGGGCATGTGCATGTACAGACATTTCCTCATCGACTCCTATTGGTCAAGGCTTGGTCAAGTTCATGTGTATTCTTGACGTACTGGAATTCATATTGGTGTGGGGCACACAAATACCAACTGATATCGGTAGCTCAAATTAGACACATGTGATGGTTTAGTTTATAAAACTTTAAGATCAAATAGGTTTTTTAGACTGCGGTTGCGTTTGGTCCATGACCCATTTAAACCAGTTTACAAGCCAGTGAATAAAGTAGTTTTGGAGTGTTTCTGGGCCGGGAGGGCCAATGTTCCTTCCGTTGCTCTTCCCCCAATGGGCATTGACTGGTGGTGTCATTTCCTCCTCCCGCAGCCAATCATGTTCCGTGGCGAGGTGCGTCTGAACGTAGAGGAGAAGAAGACCCGGGCAGTGCGAGAGAGAGAGACCCGCACGGGGGACGACCGCCGGGACATGCGGCGCAGCGAGCGAGGAGGCCCCGGAGGGCCGCGAGGCATGGTGGGGGGCGGGATGATGCGTGACCGCGACGGCAGGGGCCCTCCGCCCAGAGGTGGCACGGCCCCCAAGCCTGGCATGGGATCTGGAAGAGGGGCAGGGGGTCCCAGCGAGGGCCGCTTCACCACCCAGCGTCGCTAGGAAAAGCACCACCTGCAGTTTGGACGTAGTACCACATTCTTCATCATCAACTGTTCGTTAACGAAAAGGTCCACATGTATAAACGTGTATATTTGTTTTGGAGTTTTTTTTTTTTTGTTTTTTTTCATTTGGCTTTGGAATGTGACACAGCCTGTGAACAGTTTCTTCTTCTTTTTTTGTGAAACAGACCAAACAAAAAAAAAACGAATGCTTACGATTTATTTTGCTTACTTGCTGTGAGCTGAGCATCCTTCTCTGGTATCTCAAGAATTCACAAACGTTAATTTGTAAAATTCGTGGAAAAAAAGGCAAACCAACCAGGAATAATCTGCCACTTTAGGAGGGACTGATAAGACTTTTATGTACGATAATCCAGCCCATCATTTGGATCAGAGATTATAAGCCTTAATTTACTGGGGCGCTACTTCACGAAATCCCTCTGTTGCACATTTTATAAAGTTCTCGACCCATTATTGTCGGAGAGAAAAAAAATTGTTTGACGTGCAGTTTGAGCTGGGAAGGGAGTTTTGTCTTTTTAATATTTTATTTTTTCCCCTTTTTAAACGAACACTGCTTCAAATGCATTATTGCACTCAATATGCACTAATGGGTACTTTTTTGTCCGATTTACATTGATATCCATGCCTGGAAACGCAGCTGAAGAGAAGTCTTTTTTGTTTTTGTTTTTTTGTCTCGAAACGACACAACTTTAAAAGGACAGGCCTCCGTCGTGGCCTGTGTTCTCGTGACCAATGTACTTTACACACCTCCAACCCAGAACTATGCCTCACCTTCCACTGGAGGAGAAAAAAAAGCCTGCTACAGATTATATTTTTCTCATTTATAAATTGAATAAAATGCCTAAAAATCCTGGACTTTTCACCAAATGATACGGGGGGTGGGGAGGGTCACTGAGGGATGAGTGTGAAGGAGGAGTGGAATACAAAGATGGAACAATTTTGTTCTTTTGGTTTTAAGAGTTTGCTTTTCATGTTTTTTCGACCAGTTAGACAGCGAAAACTTGCAAGGGCATCAACTGCCTCCTCCCCTCCCTACTTCCTTTTCACGCATAAATACATAATAAATGTACAGCAAAAAATATATAATTTACTGTATTTTCGTTTTATTTGTTTTTCGGTTCTCTTTCAACTTGTTAGACGCATGACGGTGCCTTCTAGTTCATACTATCATTTTTCGTTGGTCATTTCCGATCTTACCTCGAGGACCGAGGGGTTTCCCTCTCTCGAGGCGAGGGGCTGCGTAGTTCAAACTATCGCCTGTTGGGAACAGTCTTGCAGTATTCATTCAACATTTAAGTTACTTGTTTTTGTTTTCTCTAGGTGCTCATTTCATTGTTTTCCTACTATTGTACTACCTAAGGTAATCTGCTGTGAGTTTTGTACATGTGTTTATACTGTTGTCTGCCCTCGGTTTGAAAACATTAGGTACCTTGAGTTTGCTTTTTGAACATGGTTCAGAGGGAGTTTTTAAAGAGCTTGGTTTGAATCTAGGAAACAAAGGTACATTAATAACGACGGACAATGCTCACTTTTTCACTTTGCTCCATTCCCTTTCCAGCCTGTGCTAACAAAAAAAAGGATTTGTACTGTTAACTGAAAGATGTGCCATTAAATGGCGTTCATAGTCACTTTTCAGTCATTTGGCCATACCCAAAATGGCCAGAGCCCCTCTCAGTTTTAAATATCTGCAGCTAATATAGGCATATCATGATCGCTTAGCCCTTATCTAGTTTTTCATGAAGTGTTTGTAACGTCTTGTCTTACCCACAGAACATCCCTTGTTCTCGCTGTGGCACTCTTATGCCCGATCAGTGGATTTGATTTATTTTGTGTCTCGATTCAGATGAACAATAACGAATCCTCTGCAGTTTAGTCCCAGTCCTGTTTCCTTTTTTGTGTTTACAGCACTTTGGGTATGTTTCAGCTGGGAAGGAAAAAATGAACAAGAGTTTTCTTATTTGTTGGTCTGCATTGAAACAGGAAATTACATTCATGTAGCATCTTCATGGTGTCTTCAGAAGCTCTTCTATGGATGTATGCACTCTGGTCAGTATTCAAGCCATTCAGGATTTTTTCACACAAGTCGTTGCATAGGGCATGCATATGAAGGTCTATTGGGTTGGGCTTTTTTTTAGCTGAAGATGTATAACTTTATAGGCACATAGGCAATAATTCACCAGTATACTAAATTTTTACACCCAACATCAAACTATTAATCCTGAAGTACAGAACAATGTACTAGTTGCTTTTAATTTCTCACCGGCTTTCACGTCTCCTTAATATCGAGTCATTTCTTCAAGCAACCTATCTGAGGTGAGAGAAGCATCATGTGTTTTTTTATTGATAAATGCGTGAGTGCTCCTTAAATATTGCCATGCATTTTTTCCCATGTTTAATTTTCGGTGGCTTACAATTTGAGATCCCCTCGCCCACCAATTGAAATACTGTAAACTTATTACCCCCCCATCTTGTGATTGAATGCAGTAGAACAGATATTTATATCCTTTTATTTTGTAAATGGAAGTACAGTTAAGTTATTGACTTAAGCAGGTGTGCTGAACAGTTGGCTGCCGTCCTTACCTTATACTCGTTGCTCATAGATAAACTGTTGCAGGTGGAGACTGTGTTTTGTTTCTAGGTCGTTTTTCCTCCATTTTGAATGTGTTGGACTTAACATACAATAAACTACTGATGTTGTATCAGCACCACTTAACACATTTGTCATAATTTTCAGGCCGGCCCCATGTTTTTTTACAGCATCTTGAGAAGGTTGTGTTGCTATGCAGAATTAGTGTGTTTGCTTGGTTGGAACCACATACGTGTTTTTATTCCATAGCAATTTCAGTTTATGTATCATTTAATGACAAAGCCCCCTGTTTTGTAGATGTTTTTTAGAAAAATATTAGACGACCCCCCCCTCCTTTAAACTTTTTTTTAGGATACAGTAAAATCATTCTACCTTTCAAAACTATATTAGTTGGAAACAGTGTGCTTAACTGTTTGTTTTTGTTTTTTTACTGCTCATACAACTTGAAAGTGTCATTTATATACTTAACAAACAGGGTTTC
>JAOPJL010000116.1:10876653-10894276 GCA_027123545.1 Trisopterus esmarkii
CACACACACACACACACACACACACACACACACACACACACACACACACACACACACACACACACACACACACTCGATATGCTGGGTCCATGGAGTGTACTTTTTGCTGTAAGAATCGTGCCAACTCCGCCACCTTTACAAACAAGATAAGAGACTATCTTACCATTATGGTAATGTTTAACCAGATAATTCTGTAAGGACTGGGAAAACAAAATATAAAATACGCAGCTTATCCGTTCGCATTTTTGCGCTTGTTCGCCCCGAATGACATATAGGACCTAGGCCTAATATTTATTAATTATTCTCAGGACCTAAAATGGATGAGACTTTGAATATGGACAATGAGGTGTTGGATTGCCAAGAAGCTGAAACAAACCAAGGTACCGTCAACCTTTCTTTTAAAACGAAGTTTGCTTGACAGCCTCAGTAGAGAGTTATGATCTTACAGCTGAAGCTGACCATTTTGATGGTTTGCATTCAAGTCTTGCTTTTCTATTTGATAAAGATCAGTTAATGTGGAAAATGTAATTGGACAACTAACAACATTAGTACTATAAATTCATTTTAAAAGTCAAATAGCGCCTAGTGTATTTGCACTATTCAATAGTGCTATAGTATTACCAGCAGAGTAGACCAATGTTCTAGAAATCATTCAGTGTATAATGAACTACATTGTAGTTCTTATGCTTTATAATGTAATTCTTATGTTTAACAGTCTAACTTTTATGCTTTGTATTGTAGTTATTGTGCTTCATAGTGTATATTTTATGCTTTGAATTGTAGGTATTATGCTTTGTTTTGAAGATGCTTTACATTGTAGTTCTTGAAAGTTGTATTGTAGTTCTTATGAGTTGTTGTTTAATAGGTGGGATCCTTCGCCGTCTGCGGGACCGAGACCTGCTTAAGAAGAGGAAAGCCGAGGCGGAGGAGAAGGAGACTAAGCAGTGGGTTTATGGGTAAATTCGCTCAAGTTGACCAGGCCACAATAGTGACAGAGTCACATCTTTAGGGGAGGATGATGGTTTGCTAGATATTCCAATGAGGAATGTTTTCTTCCACATTTTTAGTTAGTAGCTAGTTCTATAACAAAATAAAATGTCTACTTCAATGATCGTATGTAAAGAGAAAAAGCAAATCTCTAAGAAGCAGAGTGATTTAACTAAGTGCATTTTTCTTTTCTTCAACAAAAAATGGTTCCCAAATGAACTCTGCATAAAAAAATATTCATTATCAGCCGTGTTGGCTTATCAACCCCATGTCTCATAATGAATAGGTAGTGAGGAGAAACCAAAGGTTGCCTTTCTCCTGTCTCCCAACGAGTGATATGGATCTGGTTCAGGAACTTTAAACTATTGACGGTGTGAACACCACTGCAAAGAGAAGCATATCAATGTTTCTGCTCTCTCCCTTTGTCAGGGTCGACAGCAAGAGGAGAAGAGCAAGAGGAGAGCAGAGGAGTGGCACAGGGAGAAGGGGGAGACCAAGGAAGATTGAGAACCTATTCGAGGTTCTCCCGATCCAGGAGGAGGAGAAGGAAGAGGAGCAAGTGCAGCAGGCTCCCCAACCTCCTGCAGAAGAATCATTACCTGAGGCAGTGGAGGCTGGCCCAGCCCAAACCTTCTTCTCTCGATTGATTACTCCAGCTTACATCCCCACTGCCCCAGCTCCTCTACTCGATGTTACCTCAGTCCAAACCCCTGTCGTGCCCTCTTGTTTAACCAGTTTATTTCCAAGGGATTCTACCCTGACCCTGAATCCTACCCCGGCCCAAACCCCTACCCAAACCCCTACCCCAGCCCCAAACTTGGTCCAAGAGCCCACAGTTCCAGCCCCATCCACCCAAAGTCCTCCCTTGCCCCCTTCCTTGGGTCAAAGTCAAAGTGGGACCTCAGTGGAAGCCTCTGTGTCATTTGGGCGCCTGCTGGACCTAGCTCCGGCTCCTTCCCTGGAATCCTCTGCTCTTGTCTACACCACAGAGTCCAGCACCATGGAGGCCCTGGGCCAGGTCACCATCGAAGACTTAGGACCCGATGAGTCGGAGGATGTCTGCTTGCCGCAGAAGGATGAGGCGGTGAACCGTTTGGAAACTGGTATGGCTGCCCTGCTAGCGCTTCAATCCATCTAACTTTATACATAAAGCACTTTTCGTGCATAAGTGAAATATAATATCAAGTCCGTGGGAAGGATGTTATGAAGTATTGAAATATAAATATATGGCATCTGGTGGTCCAAAAGGGTCACAAAATACCAGTGCATACAGGTCTGAGGATGGGTGACGCCTGTGGTAATCATTACCTGATATCTCATGTCTTTACCATCATGATAATAAGCATTTTATAAGAGCTTGTAATGCATTTTAAACTCATGTTTGTTTTCTATTTTTGTTAGATTCGGTTGAGGGGACATCTCCACCCGTTGTGGCTCAGAGCACCATGTTCTCCTCTCCACTGCTGACCTCCCTGTCTACCACTCAAGGATATTTCTCAGAAAACTAATTTAAAATTAGATTTCTGAAGATGTCTGAAGAGTATTCTCAAGGGCTTTCTACAAAATTGGCTGTAGACTATTCTTAAAGGCTAGCAAATGGCAATGCTTTGAAAATGCTTAAATCAATCAATTTTTTTTATTCTGAGGTCTTATATTGCACTGCATTTAAATTGTATTGCTTCATATCTATTTTGTTTTAGGTACTAACTGATAATGATGCTATTTTAAAAGGTTTTTTCAGTCAAATTAGTTTTTAAAGTTTTGTTTGTAAATGTGTTAATGTAAAACTAGTTACTGCAAATAGTAATAAAAAAGTGTTGCGAAATGTTACATATTGTAAAAGGTTTCTAATTGTGGTTACAAAACAGTATATTCAAAATGATCCTCTTTAATGTTTGCTTTGACATACTTCCGTTGCATCAGGACACGTGATATATTTCCTATTTAAATAATAAAATGGAGACATGCATAAACATATTCACGGATATTATTTTGACTAGCAATGTCTGGTCGTTTTTGTGTATTCATAGGCCTACACAGCATAATATAGGCCTAATGGTTCATTTTTTAATAAAAGCATATGGATCAACAAGATAATCTAATTTCAAACAGGAATTACATAAATCATCAAACAAAGGCATTAAGTGAGTATGCACAGTGTACACACCGTCATCAAATTCTAAACAATAAGTCCCTTTCATCCACCCATATTCATATATTCAATATATTGTGTCCAGTGTCACCCTCTGGCGTTCAGGTTTTTAGCGATTTTAGAATTTCGTAACTTTTCGTAACAAATACGCCTTATATTTTATTCAGTTGTCATTCATTCATTGCTGTGAATGATTTTTTTTTCTTCAACTCGTATGATTTCAATCAATGAAAATGTCCACTCAAGTAGTAAAAATAAAGAACTTTCCAATTGTCCCTGGAAAGTCACTGGTTGGCCAACGATAAATTTGGGCGTGTTCTGCTTCCGCATTGAGCGATCACACGTGTTTGTGTATATCCTAGTGTGAGCTGTCTCACACAAAGCTGAACGTTATTAAACAATTTTAGACAGAAGAAAACAGAATTAGTAAAAATGCCACCGCTGTGTGACAGCTGTGGCGATCATGTCGATAAACTCAATCAGCAAGTTTCTGTAATGCGAAAAGAAATCAAAAATCTAAGGTAATTTTTGCAACCACGTCTTCTTAAATTTGTCCCTCTAGAGATTAATATTAACATGTATTTATTTCTCTGTAGACAGATGTTGGAGAACGCAGTAAAATCCCACCGTAAACACATGACTTCCCTCTTGTCCGCTTTGACAAACGTTGCTCAAGGCAGTCTTGGTGACAACCAACCGCCATATCAACAACAACAATCATTATCGGACAAGACAGAAATGTCACATGTGTCTTTGGAACAAGGTAATAACCACGCCTGGACACAACGTAGCATATATTGCTCATGGCATATACTGAAAACAAGATGCAATCATAAGCAGTATGATTCTATTTAGTCAATAGTGAAATACATTTTCCTCAACACGTGCCCCCAGGTCATCTGGCTAAATAATATACAATATGCTGACCACTGTGACTGCCCATTTATCCTTCTCACTCTCACTCACTCACACAATGGAGAGCAATAACGAGCTCTTAGGGCAGAATAGTGTGTATAACAGCGGCTAGGGTATTTGACTTCCAGTTGCAAGGCAGTTTGTTCAATCCCCAATTTCCACCGCCTAAACTGAAGGCTTCATTGAACTAGATGCCTAACCCCTACCAGCTCGAATTCACCAGCCAACTGAGTCTACTCTAGTAGCAGTCGATATCCATTACTGGGTTTATTTTGTGTTTTACCCACACCTGGGTAAAAAAAACCAACCTAACAAACTAAAGTTGCTTGTGGTTCCTTACAGGCACTATCCAGACAGTCCCTATCGGCTTCATAAGATCCTGTTTTTCAGCGAAGAACGGCACACCAAGACAGCCCACGGTGTGTGGCCACTCCAGGGCCACGCTGTGCATTCAGCCCAGTGTGTTCAACAACCCTGATCAAGCTCTGATGGGACTGGAGCAATTCTCCCATGTATGGTAAGGTTCTGTCCTAACCCTCCCCCTGATTTCCTTGGTTATCGCTGACTTAATGGAGGATGAAATCAATGCCAAGATCAATAGTGTAATTACATTTGTTTGTGTGATTGGGTAGGATCTGTTTCCTTACACCTTTATAGAAATTGGAAAACAGTGGTTACAAATTGGCTTTGGATAAAATAATTGCTTTGGACGAGTTTGTTTTCCTTCCTTCCTCTCCACAACTGAGTTCCCCTGGTTTTGATTTCCTACGTATTACCATTTTAGTCATTAAACTTTAATCCAAAGTTCCTTACGGTGGATTATCTTTGATCCATATCATTAAGGATCAGGTAGGGCTTTTAGGTAGGCTACGCAGCATTGAATATGGAACCCGAAACCTCTCCCCTGGGGGGAGAGGTTGGGGGGAGAAACCCTCTATTCACTACACAATCTTGAGTTCAATATCACATGATCCTTTAGTCAGTTATATTCTGATATGTTAGGACATAAATAAACTACAATTCACAATTTTTATTTTCTCTTTTGGGTTTCTCCAGGGTCATCTTCCTCTTTCATAAGAATGGTCACCTGAGTTACAAACCCAAGGTAAAGCCCCCCAGACTAAATGGTCAGAGGGTGGGTCTCTACTCCACACGCACCCCTCACCGACCCAACGCCCTGGGCCTAACACTGGCCAGGGTTGACAAAATCGTAGGCAAGTATGACATTTCTTTGTTTATTCAGTAGGACGTTTGTGAGTGAGGCATTTGTGTGTGATTGATTTCTAATAAGAGATCAATCACAATTGTGCAAAAATTAGACCTGGGCATGTATGTGATTAAACACAATTTAGCAGTCGCTGGATATGGATGTTAAACGGATGAAAACAACATTCAAATGAAATACGGATGCACGCGTGTGTGCTATTCAAGGTTCTCACAGTTCTTGGGTCATTAATAAAAGCAAATGCCTTTACCCCTCTAAATTAAATCTTTCATCCCGGTTTTTCATATTGACTTGTTGCTTTGGATGTGTGAGAAATACTCAAACAAAATTATTTGTACAGGTGACACGGTACATCTATCAGGCATTGACATGATTGATGGGACTCCGGTTCTGGATATCAAGCCGTACATCTCCGACTACGACTCCCCTCTCAGCCGACCCAGTGAAGAACCATGTGAAATGGATGTAGGTCAACCGGAGACGGCAGCATTGCCACAAGATCAGGTAATGGGTGGCGTATTAAGCTTCCGAATGAACTCTGGGACTCCATCCCCTGGGAAAGACACCTCATTGGCTAGAGCTGAGTCTACCGAGGTTACCAGTGCTCACAGTAGTCCTAGAACTAAGTTCAAGGACGAAGCCATAACAGCTGATGTTGAGAACAGAAGTGAATCCTCGTCTTTGCCTGTTGCTGATGCTAATGCTGACTCCGCTGCCCCCTTGTCCAATGAGCTAAGAAATGTGCTAGTGGAGGTTAAAGCCTATATCAATGAAACCGACCTTACCAGTGAGAAGGACATATCAAAATTCAAACAACCAGAAAAAACCCAATGCAGTCCACGGCTCTGCTATGGGGAAGAGGAGTACAGTACCATTGCTGCTTGGATCAGAGCGCCCCCTGTTGGCAACCTGGAGGTGCGTTTCACGCCCCATGCTCTGAATGAATTAGCAAAGTTTCTCCCGCCTCATCATTCAGGTAAACAAAACTGCCATTGCCTTTTTCTTCAGATTTGTAGTTGAATATGAATACATTTACATACTTCTGAAACCTTTATGCAGCTTTCAAATGAGAACAACGAGAACAATCCAAAATGCAATTAGAAAATAATGGTAAAGATTCTTTCTAATTCTGCCTATAGTTTAAAATGGCGTCTGTGTTTTGTTTTTTCTTTAATTAGACCCCACCAGAAATGACTGTCCTAGCTTTAAGTTTCTACGCAGCCAGGAAGAGGCATTGGCCGCCATCAGAGCGGTTCTGTCGGCCGACCCGCGCTCCATCTACCGGAGGACCCGCTGTGAGGACAGACTGTTCTTCTTCACCCTGGACACGGCTGACATCACCTGCTGGTTCGGACCGGGCTTTGCTGAAGTCCTACGGGTCCTGCGTGTCTAACCCTGCTATATCTAAAACACTAAAATCCTTTAATCTGAAATTGTGAATTTCAATAGAATCTCAATAGTTTGATTGTTTCTGGAATTTAAAAAATCATAATAAAAGATGTGACTACATTGTGTTTACTCTTTACATTTACATAAAATATGAAATATAAACAAAATAGAATAATGCAAACCACTAAGCTTAGTTATGTATCTACATAAACTACAGTAGCAATCAAGGTCTTGAGCCATTTATTTTATCGAACTTGTGAGTATAGCAGTTTTGTTAAAAAAAATATATAGATAGAATAACTACATTTATTTGTACATTTGGACATTGCAAAAAATGTCGAGGGACATAATTGATCATGGCAACCTAATGGATCACCGATCAAAGAGCGTTGTTTGAGAACATTCTGTCAAGTAAAAAAAGGGGGTAGTAGTAAGTGTAGTACAACCCAATGAGCACAGGAGGGCGGTACATCTACACCAACCGGATGCAGGTTAATAGTGGTTATATCAAGATGACGTATAGCTCGGTGGACCAATTGCAACGCTCTAACCTCTGTTTGAAATCCAGAGCGGTTGTATTTGACGGGAGTGCAGCGAAAGGTTTGTTTACATGTTCTACTAATGTTTTTGAAATATTAGCGGTGGTTGATTATTATTTTTTGCCTTATATTTCACAAGTTAACGCTCTTACTTATTGTACCGGAGTCGATCAACCGAAATGAATGGCGTATTTTTCCACGCTTATGGATTGTCTTAAACATGTCACGGGACATGAAATAATTACACTGGATATCTTATAACACGTTCATGAAAAGGTCGCTGCTTGTGAATTAACCTCTGCCACTTGTGTAGCTAAGCTTAAAGTGTGTGTTGCTTCATAATAGAAAGCAACACATTATTATTGAGTGAACGCTCGTAAGCAGCAAGTTGACAGTTTGATGGCTTGCTTGCTCATGGTTTAACTAGTTACGTAAGTTAACTAAACAGTTACTGGATAACTACATGCTTTTAGGGTGTATGTTCTGTCTGTTTTTTCAGGGAAATGTCTTGAAGCGTAGGTTATGTAACTGTTTTTCTCCTTTTAGACGCAGAGCCAGATTTGTTCAACCAACAAAAGATTCAACCCTCGTTAGAATGTCAGATTCAAACGGGGTGGAGTTGGTGAGGATTATCTCTTGGTCTTCACATGTTTGCGTTTACTATAACGTTTGGGTGTATTTACAGTGATGTTATGTTTACATTTTCTCTCATTAGAAACTACTCAGACCGGGGGAGCGTGTTCCCTTAAGAGGTTTGGAGAATGACCTGCAACAAATGCAATCAACTCCGTCATCAAAACGCAAATCCAGATTACTAGGCATTGGAGATGTTTCTAAAACCACGGTTAGTCATGCATACCACTATACTGCATGTTTCTTTACCAACTGTCTTTCAAGTTTATCTAGCTATTTGTTTTTAACCTGCCACTCATTCTAATCAACAGACGGATGTATCAAACCAGCCAGGCAATAAGAATGACAACAGGTCCTTCAATTCTGTAGATGGGTATTCCATACTTCATGCCTCTACTGCCTGCAAGGGCGACATAACCTTCAAATCGTTTGCCTGTGCGGGTGGTGATATTGAGATTTTGGATTACTTGGATGTAGCAGAAGATGCCATTGTTCTACCAGCACACCAGCCTTCTAAAAGTTGGATACAAGGGGATGTGACCATATCTGAAAGCATGATAATCAATGAATCGGGGAGCAACCACATTGACCATGCCTACTTTAACCCAGAGAACGGAAATGATGTGGTGATGAAACACACTGTACTGGAGGAAGAGTTTGATTCACTGACTGAACATTCAAACTCAATCCCAAGCGGGGCATCCAGAAACACGAATGCCCAGCAAGAACCTACTCTGGTTAATGGTTGCAGAGAAGCTGAATTTGATGTTATTTATGAGTCTTATATCTGTGATGGAGGTGAAGTGGAGATTCTGAATGCCACCGCACATCCGTTGAATAAGACGATCCCTTTACCCAAGGAAGAGCTCGTATACCAGCATCCGGGAGACGGTGTCGGTATGAGCATCATGGAAGAGGACTGTGGAGGTCAAGACCAACAAGATCACACCGATCATCCGTACAGTAGCAAAGAATGTGAATTTTCTTGTTCTATCGAACAAAGTCCTAAACTTACAGATGGACCTACGGACATAACCTGGAGGTCTTTTGTCTGCACCGGAGGAGAGGTCGAGCTGTCAGACACCACTACAGTTGCAGAGGAGACCATTCCACTACCGTCGGTGCAGCTCAACATGAGCAATTATTTGGCCCAAGATGAAAGCATAATAAACCAAAGCGAATTGGCAGCCAATCAAATCATTGATCCATGTATTGGCCACTTAGAGCACTGCTATTTTAATAAAGACCTCAACAGTCCAAGCAGTGATCTCAAAGCACCCCAGGAGCTTCCTTCAAGCAGTGCTGAAGCCCATCAGCTGAATGAGCATGACAGTGTAACTGATGGTGGCAAAACCAATGCAGCATTTGATTCCCTAAGTGGTACAGGCGGTGATGTCCACCCTACAGATGCCTTCATCCTGTTGGAGAAGCCTTTGCCTCTGTTGGAAGATCCGACAGAGGTTAGCCCGACATCCTACGACATTAGAGCAGTTGGCATTGTAGAGAGTCACGATCCAGACTCGCAGCATCAACAACCCTTTGCTCTGAAAAGGGATGAATCCATTGAAGCCGCAGCTGTGAATGATGTCATAACTGAGGCATCAATCCCTGTGACTAACATCCAGCCGCTGCAAGATGTTTCCCAGACTGACTTGTCCTCTGCTGAAGCGAATGCCGTGTCCTGTGCTCTTCAGCCTTTCGACGCTGCTGATCAGGGAGCGTGTGAAGCCTCAGCCCAGCCTCACAGTTTTATCACTGTGCAAGTCGAGGGACATGTGATCAGTGACTCCGAAGTAGAACTGAGAAGCAGCACCCTCGCGTCCAGTGGAGCACAGGTGGACGGGGCGCTAGGCATGTCCGGCTATGCCCAAGGTGCCGCTGCCTCTGTAGATGAAGCACCTGCCGGACACTCTGATGTTCTGGCGGAGCTGCCGGAGTTTCCCGCGGTACCAAACCTACTGCAGTTTGACCTCCTCAGCCCCGTCACCAGGATCCGGACTTACAAGGACTCTCCTTTGGCTAAATATCTGGCTGAAGATTCTCTCCTAGATAGGGAGAGTCTGGCTGAAAAGGATCCCTACACGGTGCCCCTCAGGGGGCCCCTCGTCGGGCCCTTAGAAAGCCCCATATCCCGGCCCCTGTTCAACTCCACCGCCCTGCACACCAGGTACTTAGTCACTCCCCGTACCATCCGGGACAGGGAGGTGCCAAAGCAACTACCGCAGGCCATACACAGCCTGGGCGTGGCAGTGCCCGCGTCCCAGGAGCTGAAGGGTCTCCCGGACCCCCCCCTGATCCCCAACGGGTCCCTGCAGCAGCAGCTCCGCCAGATGGCTGAAATCCTTATCTTGGCTTCGGGGAAGATGTGCACCGAGTCCGCTCCCATGGCCGTAACCGTGGCCGTGGACGCCATCGCCCCACCCGCGGTTGAGTCCCACAGCATCTGCGTGGGAACCTCTCCCGTGAAGTGGGTCGACCGCTGCTTCAACACGTCCGGCCAGTTCGTGAGGAAGAGGGAGATCTCTGTGGCGGACGGCTGTACCTCTACTGACCCTCTTCTGTGGAAGTGAGTTATTACCCCAAGGTTCTTCCAATACATAGTCAACTCTATACATAATTACCTTATTACAATTACTTCATACACTTATGGGGGCGGAATAGGGTGGTGGACCGAAAGGTTCTGGGTTGGATCTCCGAGTCAACAGTCTATCATCGTTGAACTTCGTCGTTGAAGTTTTTTTACAATGGATTAATGACATGTTTGCTGTAAACCGTTGTCGAAATGTGTGTTCCAAACTACTTTTGCACTTTCTACACGCCGGTCAGACAAGCATTGTACATTGTACCTGAATAACAACGTTGTATTGCCTGTCCTAGAAAAAGGGTTCTATATTATACAATTCTTTCAATGCATCTGAAAAGGGGATTAGTTGACAACATCAATTATTACCAAGAGGGTTCCCCACAACTAACTATGTCTCCTCTCTCCACTCTCTGTCCCAGTGTGCCCCCTGGCAGTCTGGAGGGTCTGCCAAAGCGGGAGCTAGAGCAGAGGCTGAGGTCCCACATGATTAATGTGGAAGTCCTGTTGCAGCAGTTGGATGCGGCCAGGGTACAGAAGAGCCCCCCTGCTGGTCCTCCACCCTCCCAGCTCAGGGACGCACTGGTGCAGACGGACCACACTGAACTCAACCAGGTAAGACCAGATATACTTCCGCAGTCGCACATGGGAACACAGGAAGTAGGGGTACGGCTATAGGAGGTACAAGCAATGAGCAGGGAGGTCCAACCCAATATCTACAGTCAAACTGTAGCCATCCCTGAGCAAGATTCCTAACCCCTAGTCACTGTACATTTACATTTAGTGCATTTAGCAGACGCTTTTATCCAAAGCGACTTACAATAAGTACATTTGTCATAAGAAGTGAAACAATATATCGCTGTCGGTACAGTAAAGATGTTCATAACCAAGTGCAAGTACTAACAATTGCCAGGCCAACCCATTCACCGTATACAGCAGTGATGGCTAGCTACTGTAGATGCTACACAATTAAGTACATGCTACACAAGATGCATATGCTACACAATTAAGTACATGCGACACAATCAAGTACATTGAATGAACACAACGTGGATTGGACGTACAACAGACAATAGTACAACAGACAATAGTGGGCAGGGGGACTGAATGGCTAAGCAGAGTCTAGGTGAGCGACCCGGCTGGTGAGCGACTCGGTGTTCCTGTAAATCAAGTGTCTGCTAAATAGTAGAGTAGTGAAATGTATTTAAAACGTGTTTATTTCTGCTAGACCTCAACATACAGAGACCTCTACATGACAGCTCTCAGTCGAATCCAGGAGCTGGAGATGGACAAGGGCTCTCTCCAGAGTCTGATCCAAGCCGTGGAGGAGGCAAAGATCACTGCGGTAACGTCCATTGAAACTACTATATAATTTTGTCTTTCATTGTCTTTATTCTTAAATGTATTGTAGCTCTGTTCTGTTCTCTCCGACATCCTTCTTGGAGACATAAAAGAGACTAGCACACAAAACACAAATCCACCCTGTAGCCCACCTCCACGTCTGGTCTGGTTAAAGTGGTTCTTTGTCCTCCGACAGGGTACGCTGAGTGCAGACACGGACACGGCCATCTCGACCATGAAGCAGATGGAACAGGGTGTCAGGGAGGACCGCTGTGGTCTCCTGGCCCAGGTAGGCTGCCCCTCCTGCTCTCCCCTACTCTTTCCTGCCCTGCTTGAGGCTTTGCTAGTGGCCAGTGTGCACTCCGATCATCATGCAGTTTGCCATTGGCCTGCATTCGTATCACATGGTGCATGAATTAGCAGGGGCCTCACGATATGTGTTTTTGATTGCCGATACAATATTTATTATAATATTTATTATTTTAGTTAGAATTGTGATATAATATTAAATGAATGTCTGATTTGATATTTTGTGTGGTTTAACCTAGGGTTTGTAACTTCATGCTTTGGGTTTTACCTGCCCGTCGGTGTCGGCCATTGTTTTAAAATCTTGTTTTTCTTACATTGGGACTGTGTTTTATGAAAGTGAGTCAACAGAACAGACTGTAGCTGATGTGAATCGACTATAGGTGAATACACTGTAGTGTCTTCTGTAGGACGGTACCATTAATCTCTTTCACAAAGATAACGTTAAACTTCCTTGCTCATCAAATGTGTACATCTCTCATATTAAACTCTTTCTTTCTTTCGCTCCCCTCCAGTATGGGCAGATGAAGGGTCTATGTGGGAGGTTCATGGACACCCAGGCCAGGATGGCGCAGAAGGTTCGAGATGCCCTGCAGGAGAGGGAGGACATGAGGAGACAAATGGACGAGGCCCTCCGCACCAAGGAGGCCGTAAGAAACGCTTTTCTCCTTTTTATTATTAAAGTTATGTCCGGGCTCCAGACCTCTGCCAGCTCTTCTATTGGTGTTCAGATGGATCAATGTTTGCAGACAGTCCAAAAATTGGTCTGTTATAATTGGTCCGAAATTTTCATTCACTTAATTGGACGTCAGTGGTTGGACTTTTCAGTGAAAATGGAGTCAATGTTGCAGACTATTGCATTTATAACATGCATTGCATATAAAACAATACTCTTGTATTTGAAAATCGTGAGCGTGACGGTTCCCCTTTAAGGACAAACTAATTGAATTGGTGGAATAAAACATGTTTTTTGGGTGGTGTATCTTTTGGCATTGATCGTACCAACTAATCAATCGAGAACAACTTGTGTGGCTTAGAATATACAAATTAAACAAAATGTCTGAATGCAGACCCCAAGTGTGCGGCTTTTCGAAAGTGTCTGCCACCTTTACGTCTTGGCGTTTAACTTCTAAGCCTGATTACATCTTAATGTCTTGATATTCATCTTCCCAGCCTGGCTTCATCTTTATCCCATGATATTCTTCCTGTAAGCCTGTTTCCATCTTCTCTGTATGTTTCCAGGCCGTCAGTGTGACGGAGCAGCTGCGGGTTTACTGTGCTCAGCAGATATCTGAGATGGAACAGAGTGTGGGCTGTCACCAAGATCTCATGGGGGCCCTTAACAAGAGCTACCCAGAACAGGTAGAAACATACACACCTGCAGACACAGGTACAGGCTTTCATCCTGCCGTTAACTCTTTCCCCATCGTACATGACGCATGTGTTTGTGGCGGTTTGCAGGTGGCCTTAAACCAGGCTTACGTGGAGACCCTCAGCAGCGCCTCTGCTCTGCTCTCCAGGACGATGAAGGACCAGGCCAGCCTGGCAGAAGAGGTAGGGTGGGAGAGTGCATCTCCTTGGCTTCGGTCATTAAAATACTTTTTACATTTTTTTTTATGGCTTTCTGGAAAACACTTGGCCTGATCTTAAAAAGTTCCTAATAATAAAATTAGAACTGTTAGGAATGAATCCTGCTCAGATGAAGGGAACAGGGTTTTAAGTTGCATGACTATGTGAAGCTTACTATTCATTGTAAGTCTTCTAGTTACAGAGTACTGAATTTGTATGCCATGTATGTAAATACATCCTCTGTAAGTCACAGCGGATAGAAGCGTCTGCTCAATGGTGAACTCGCTTTGAATACGGCAGCGATATTTAATTTGACTAAAGCCTAATAATACCGGATATTCCCTGGTCCGCATTATCCCCTTGTCTTGCAGCTGGCCAGAGTGCGTGGCCTTCTCAAGAAGACGGTTCCTATGCTCTTGAAGCTAAATGAGAAGGCAGCAGACGCGCTGACAGACCGGAACCAGCACCTGTTGAACAGAGACCAGGCCCTGGAGGAGAGGCAGCAGGTATAGGCCTCTGTCAGGTCCACCTCCACTGCTTTGTCTCTTGTTCATGGGTCCAGTAATGGGAAGTTGCTCTGAACAGATCCATGCCCCTAGATAAAGTATTGGTTTGTTGGTCTCAACAGATCCATGAACCTGGATAAAGTAATGGGTTGTTGGTTTCAACACATCCAAGGCCCTGGGTTAAGTTATGGGTTGTTGCTCTCGATGGTTCCAAGGCCCTGGGTTAAGTTATGGGTTCTTGCCCTCAACAGATTCAGGAAGCGCTGCAGCGAGCTCATTTGGATCTCGAAGAAACCGACCAGCAGATTGGAGATCTGAAAATTCAGGCCACCATCATGAACTCAGGTGAGGTCAGAGCCCCACACAGTATTTGACAATATATCGTTGAATGTTAGCTAGGGCTGTCCACTGATTACATTTTGATTAGGTCAATTGGAAGACAACGGTCAGGTGGAGAACAATAGTTTATCAGTATTGGAGCAAAAATATTTATCATGAATATAATGATGGTGTTAGCTACAAGTGTACAAATCACCGGACACTCCCACATGTGACGTTGCTATAGGGGGATTTATTGTAATATTTAATCAACATCACACCAAAAAATAAAAAAATGCCCTTTTTAAGTGTGTGTGTGTGCGTGCGTGTGCGTGCGTGTGTCCCCAGAGCTAGGAGTACTGCGGGAGAAGCTGAGCGAGGGGGAGGAGGAGCGCGGCTTGCTGGAGAGGAAGGTGACAGAGCTCTCTGCCACCATCTCCTCCACCCTGGCCTCCTACACCTTTCTGGAGCAGGCCCTCGCCTCAGAGAACGCCATGTAAGATCCACCACCAATAGAAACTAGGGGTGTAACGATACATTAAAATCACGATTCGGTACGTACCTTGGTTTTCAAGTCACGGTTTGGTATGTTTTTCGGTGCAGCATTTTTTAATTTTTAGTAAGCAATTTTTTTTGTTATTCAATTAATAAATTGTATCGAACAAATGCGTTACACATATGAAAAGACGTAAAATACAATTGAGGATAAAAACACAACAAAGTCCAGGACTTATTTCCATTGTGGTCCTCAACACAAAACATCAGGACAAGACACTCACAGGCTCAAACACCTACCCACATTTCTGAAAAGAAATATATATATATATTTTTTTTTTTTTCTGTGCGGACCGAATTAAAACGTGCTTTGGACCGTTTGACCCGTATCGAACAATGTTGGTACGAATACGCGCATCGTTACACCCCTATCTCAGAAACTGATCTTTATCCTGACCTGACAGCAAATAGGGCTAGTTTTGAAGGCATTAGGCATTATTCAATGGTTAGTTAATGTTCACTTTAAGATAAGGGTGTGAAATAGTGGAATGCTTAAATTTATTACTGATTTACAATAACATTGGTATGTTGCTGGATATGATGTGTATACAAGTCTACTCTGTCTTATACGCAATACCTGCTCATTCATGATGTATGGTCTGCTGAATGGCTAAATATGGTAGTAGTATGACTAAAGAATAATGTTGTACTTCTAACCCTAAGATGAAATGCAGAAGGATAAGGAGTTTGATTTTATTTTACTGCTTTTTAGGTTACAGCAGTCCAGGAAAGACCACGAGCAGGCCATTTACCAGGCAGACCAGTAAGTAATACCAACGGCCTCTTAACTGTGGGACCTGCTTGTCTCTACCCTTATTCCAGATGGTCCCTATTACCTTCATTTGACCAGGTGTCAGCCAAAAAACACTATACATTTTCTCATAGATTATGGACCAACATTATGTGTGTGTTTACGTACCCAGGCTGGCGGCGTTGCTGGGCCCGTCGCAGCAGCGGGTGTGTGAGTTGAGCAATGACCTGGCCCATAGTGAGCAGCAGCTAGGGCTGCTGCAGGCTCACTCCCAGACCCAGGCCAAGCAGCTCCAGCAGCTCGAAGACACCTGCACCCAGCTCTCCTCCGCCAGGGAGATGAACGAGGTGAGGCACCTGGAGCTCTTGGTCAGACACAAACAGGGGTTTTCCTTATGTTACTCCAAAATGGACATATGAATATACATATTATGGGCAAAAGCGTCAACAAAATAAATGTGTTGCCAAAGCACACCATGGGAGGAAATGTTTCACTTCCAGGTGTTTGTAGATGAGTCCTTCCGTGAGATTGTTATGTTTTAACGTTAAACAAATTGTGCACACTCTTAAGACTAGGATAGGTGTGTGATTGTGTGTGGTTCTCCTCAGTTTCTGCAGATGGAGAACGATGCGGTGCGGGAGCAGACCATGGAGATCGAAGGGCTGTTCCAGGCCAACCTGCAAGGCCTCCGGGAGAGGAACATCCAGTGTGAGGACCTGAAAGGGGCCCTCAGTCGACTTCAGTAAGTTCACCTCCTTCAGCAACATTTTGGGGTTCGGGGGAGTAACTAAAGTGCAATAGATCTAACTGCATGCACAGTAACATGCCTTCTTTAAGTTATTCTGGTTTCTGTCTTCAATCAGTGCCTAGTTTGCTCACCTGGTATTAATACTGCCTTTGCACTGCCTTTCCTATTTGCACTACCATCATGACACACTCTATCAAGAGCACCTTACCGTACAATGTTTGTATTACTGTATTAAAGGGTCAGTCCCTGTCCTGTCACTGCAAGCCTTATCAGCCCTTAGCACATTCATGTGGACTTTTTATTTTATTTAGTTTATTCAGTATCTCTTATTGTCCATAATATTCATGTAGATCTATTTTTTATAATCCTGTTTATGCTGTGTAGGCTATGTGTGATGTCTTTAAAGCTACTGTGACCTTGAATTTGAATTGAATTGATTGAATTGAATCCTTTTATTGTCATAAAAGGATTCAATTTTATGACAATAAAATTGAACCAAGGCAATTTCCCCTTGGGGATCAATAAAAGTATCTATCTATCTACTGTATCTATCTAGTAACAAGTGTACAAATAGCAACGAATGCCAAAAAAATCCTCAGGTTTTCAGACTAAACATGAGTCTGCAGGGACCATTTTGGTCATTAACCACTTTGCGTGTCTGTGTCTGGTCCAGGCTAGAGAAGGCCTCGGTGGAGGCCGAGCTAGAGGCCACGAGGTCCAGGGCCTCCCACATCCAGCAGGGCCTGGGAGAGCAGCTGGTGCAGGGGGTCACCTCACTCACTGTGCAGCTCCACAAGCTGAAGGGCCTGACCAACAGCCTCCACGTGTCTCTGGGAGAGCAGGTAACGCCACCACCACAAGCACTGCGCGGTAATACGTATTCAAATAACCGGGGGGTTGGGCAATGCAACACTACAATCGACGTCCCTTTTCTTGATCAAACACCAGTAGAAGGCTGGTACAGAAATATCACTAAAGACGCTTCACATGAAACAAAGAAACCAACGACCAAGCAACGCAATTTAAAAGAGAGCGATAGGAGGGGTGTGGGGATGGAGTGGCGTAAGCACAACGGAATCATTGGGGTCCCAGGGGGCCTTCGTGAGGC
>JAOPJL010000116.1:11181186-11196582 GCA_027123545.1 Trisopterus esmarkii
AATGTCCACCCCCTCTGTGGCACTCCTTCGCCACTAGCCCCCCATGCATTATGCATGGAGGGCTATAGTGATGGTGGAGGGGGCCGGGGGGAAACAGAATGAGGAAGAGGACACGGCAAGGTTCAAGACCTTCTCAGATCACAAGGAACTACTGGTTAACCTCCCCTTGAAGTGGCGAGCACGGGGATAGAGCGGCTTTCTGCCCGAGACGTGGATCTGAGACCAGGCTCGGGGATCAATGGGGGATTCTCCGGGGGGCTCAGTGGGGATCGCATCGGCTGCGAGGTGATTGGCGGATCAATGTGGTTCCCATGGTTTGCTTTGCCATTGTGAGAGCCGGTCCTCCTCTTGGTAAAGCGAGTGATACCGCCTAATGATCGGTTGGTCACACTGTTCTGACCCTGAGGGGGGTGGACATGAACATCCGGCATGGACACTATCCTGAACAGGAAGAGCATATAGCACTGTGTATGTAGAGGAAAGGAGAATAATGTGTTAAGATGTTCTTCGTAAAAGTACCCATTTGGGTCGTGGGTCTTCCTATGTACACAAACCAAACCCTGTAGAGATTACTAGCTTGAGTAACACTTGCTTGCTTGTAGTTTTACAACTCTCTCCATTCCTTTGCCAAATAGACTACCACACATCATTTATTATGATGTGTGGTGATCAGTGGGAAAGAAAGTATACATCCTGTTGTTAATCCTTAATGCAATCCCCGCCTGACAGCGCACACACACCCAGGCCGTAAACACAGCACAACTACACGTCCAGCTAATTAGATAATTGCCTGCCTTTGTTTAAGCTGACACTGGCCTGCGGTGCCCTCAAACACAAAAACAACAAGCCATCATTTGTTCATCCGGTCTTGTCAAGGTAGCAAGTTAGGTCGCCTGTCGAACACCCCACCTACGCCTTTTACACGCTCCTGTGACCGTATTAGCCGTGGTCGCTGCGGAGGAATTAAACATTCAGTGGCAGGACGGCTGCGATGAATAAATACATCTCTGGACAGATTAATTCTAAGTGACACGGAGGTGAGCAGCTCAGATAAACTAACGGCAGCGGGCTGTCTCACAGATAAAGTGTGCACCCCATGGTCTCTGCTGTAATTATTGGCTAACAGTCATTAACCTGGCAAACAGAGGCTTAGCTGTGTTGTTTAAAGGACTCTGGGATGCATAATGACAGACTGATATGTCATAGCGCTCGGGGAGGTGAGGGGGAGGGTGTGGATTAATGAGATTTTACTGGAGGGAGAATGCAAAAGGGAGGTGGGAAAACGGCGGGGAAAATGCAGGAGGAAGGAGGGGCACATTAAGCTAATTGGAAGATGAGTGCCTACTTGTAAAAGTGCTTCTAATGGCATATTTGTTACTCTTGTGGCATCGCAAGGCTAATGCAGAAAGTGGGGAATGAGACATAGGCAAGGACTGCAGGGACCTGTGTTTGTCTGCAAACACTCTGCGCTATACGTACTCTCATTCCCATATGCGCACATCTTCCGTTCTTAATTAGCCGATGAGTTGAGAGTACACTATACAAAGACAAAGCTAAGAAGTTATAGCGTTATCTTTGGACATGTATGTAAGGGCCCTGCAAGGGGCCGTATCTCTGTACCAGGGACCATTACTACATTACTTAATGTGTGAGATCTTAGAAGGAGAACTTTTTAAAATTGGCAATTGTATATGGAGTGAATTGAAATATCCAAATGCTGGCAACCGAGTCTAACTCCTGGCAGAATCTCCACCTTCAATGTGGAAGAATACAACAATAAAATTCAGAGTGCACAAATGCTTTTGTTCGATTTAACACACTTATCTTTTCACTTGAGGTAAATGACTGATCACACCCTTCATAATTACAAAGATAATCCTTAAATGATCTGTGAGGCTGTTGTTAAAACACAATGACTCAGACTCTCTTTAGAGGGTCCAGGCATGTATTCTGGAATATGATTTATTAATGATTATTAACAGACACGTATGTCATCATAAACCAAACAGGGTGCAGCTTCAGAGTAGAATTGTATGATGACATGTATCAGCATCCATGGATTCTAGTTACTATATATAAATAGAATTATAATGCTGTACCACAAAGAAAAACGTCTTTACTTTGACAAGAAAGTATTTCTCTTGAAATGTTCATTTTAGTGATTCTTTTGAATTTGCTTTCATTTTTGTCTCTTGTTTCAATTAAATATAATGGAAGTACAAATGCCCAAACGGCTATGCAGCATAAAAATAATAGTGCCCAGGCTAGAATTTAAAGTCCTACCTCGGGGCAAAAGAAGAAAAAAACCAGTGCATACACAGAATGAAAGTGTAAAATGTTTTTTAATGTATATTTAACAACAAATACCCTGGTGTCTATTGAGGTTTGATCTCTAAAGAATCTAACTGTGGGCATGATGTGGAGCCCATGAACAACCCCCTGTCTCTTTCTTTATACAGCCTTCATTTTGTTTTCTCTTCCTTCTTCTGCTTCCACTGTCTCTCTTTAAACATTTATTTTCAGTTTTTCTTCATACAGGCCCTTTATGATTTCTGATGTTGGTTTTTTCCAGCTTTAACTCGGAAGAGTAGTCATTTATCTTTTATAGGTCCTAGCAGGGGAGAGCACTTACAAAATGATTGCAGTATCTGTGTGACTAATTATCATTCCTTTGTGTGGCTTGCCCAGCCCCCCCACCCCCGAAGCAACTTGCATCTTGTAGCGTAAGAGGCTGTGTTAACTGATTGCTGTTTGTATTCATCTCTGCTTTATGCATATCTTCCACATCTCAAAGTCAAAATACATTTCAGAAGTTGTTTCATTTCAGTTTTTTGGAGGGAAAAAGTTGATTGTCACTAGGGGACAAAAGCAGTGGGTCAAGTATTTGACACTGAAACCCGCCTGCAAGCCCAGGTTTCAGGACATGCCAAGATTATTCTCCCAGAATCCATTGCCATGGTTTGATGTTTGGCAGTGGGCTTGTTTCAAAGAAGTCAAAGCATTTCATATTTCAGTCATTAACAAAAGCATCTCGAGAAGAAGCCGGCCAAGAAAGTGCTCCTTCAGAATGATCTTCTCAAAAGGAGCCTCTCAAGGGAACATTTCTAGTGTCTGGAAGAAACATGGACGTTTGTTTCCCACACAAGCACACTCCAAAACAGGATTAGGAAACATCAAGGATCGTAAAAGACATACACTGACAATACTACATTCATTACCTTGTTGATTTTAAATTCAAAGTAGCCACTTTGAACAAAAGCACATATATTTTCAAAGAACAAGCATTAATACAATGGACCATTTTCTATTAATATTAATTGTTACACAAGACGTGACCCTGTGAAGCTCATTAACATTAAAGATAGGAAAGATGTAACCATTGCCTGTTTAATGAGTGGATATTCAACAACAGAGTAACATCTTAGGTGTCTTGTTAGATGACCTTTAATTAGCCTGAGATTTCCTCTATGAATGTCTTAACACTAGCCAGAGTTAGGGGAAACACTAAGAACAACGCCTGCCAGCTAGAGATTAAAGCCATGCATAATTTTGTCTCGGTCGGACACCAGATGTAAATAAAAGTAGAGGCGGAGTGATTGTACCAAGGGAGTCTCAGCAAAGGTTCACAGCTTTTACAAATCTGTTTTCTGTCAGTCCTACAGTAACTACATTTAGAGAGACTGCTAATAGGTCCGCCTCCGTTTTCTCAATCTCCTTACATCCTCACTCTGTTTTTGTGACTCTGATGAGTGGCATTATTCATATTGGTGATCTGAAGTAAATAAGCAAGCCTTGTGGGGTGTTTGGGACATAGAGACAATGGTGGAAAGATTTTTTAGACAAAGCTAAATTTTCTCATCGCTTAAGGGCCTTTTGAATTTAATGTAGAGAGCAGCGCACCCCAACTTTATCCTCTACTCTCACTGATTATGCACAATCAATAATGTTTTGTGTGTGTTTGTCTTCTCTCTTGTCTCCTTTTGGCCCACTAGGACGCTGCAGGCAAAGTGTTGGACCGCTGGTCCATCATGTCCCGAGAAGAGGAGATTATTACCCTGCAGCAATTCCTACGCTTTGGTGAGACCAAATCCATTGTGGAGCTTATGGCAATTCAAGAGAAGGAAGGTCAGGCGGTTACCGTTCCCTCTTCCAAGACGGACTCCGGGATAAGGACATTCATTGAAAGCAACAATCGCAGTCGTAGCCCCGGTCTCCTGACGCATATGGAGAACAGTAGCCCCTCCAGCATTCATCACTTTGAGAATATTCCCAACAGCCTGGCGTTCCTGCTTCCCTTCCAGTACATCAACCCAGTCTCGGCCCCCATGCTAGGCCTTCCCCCTAATGGCCTGCCCATGGAGCAACCTGCCCTGCGGCTACGCGAACCCAGCCTCCCAAACCAGAGTGAGCAGGTGGAGAGCAGTGAATCAGAGGTGTCCCTTTCCCCTTTTCGCACGGGTCAGAGCCCAAGTCGTGGATCCCTGGGCGGCATGAACAGCAACATCGAACCCAAGACGGAGCCCAGCAACCGGGCCTCCCCCATCTCGCCTACCCCTTCCATACAACAAGCCCAGCAGCAACAACAGCAACAGCAGCAGCAGCAGCAGCAGCAGACACAGCTCCAGCAGCATCAACATCAACAACAACAACAACAACCGCAGCAGCAGCAGCAGCAGGGCTCGCAACAGCCCCAGAACCAGCAGCAGCCCCACAACCTGAGTGACCACCAGGTCCATCACCACTTTGTGAAGAGCGAGCAGTCCAAATCCATTACCCATTCTTCCTTCTCCTCCAAGATGCACCGCATGCGCCGCATGGGCTCTACCTCCCGCAAGGGCCGTGTCTGCTGCAATTCTTGTGGCAAGACCTTTTACGACAAGGGCACTCTTAAGATCCACTACAACGCGGTGCACCTGAAGATCAAGCACCGCTGCACCATCGAGGGCTGCAACATGGTCTTCAGCTCCTTGCGGAGCCGCAACCGCCACAGCGCCAACCCCAACCCCAGGCTGCACATGCCAATGCTGCGCAACAACCGGGACAAAGATCTCATCCGGTCCAACTCTTCGGGTACACCCGTCATCTCCTCCAACAAGAGCGGTGGCTTTAGTTTAACCAGTCCTGGAAGGCCACCCTTGGGCTTCACCACTCCGCCGTTAGACCCTATTCTTCACTCACCCCTGCAGGGTCCATTGGTGTTCCCATCCCTGAAGTCAGTGCAGCCAGTCCAGCCCGTGCCCCCGTTCTATCGTAGGCTGTTGTCCCCCGCAGACCTGGTCAGCCCTCCAGTGTCACTGCCCACCAGTCCCATCCTGCCAAACAACCCCAACAGCACCTCCCTCATGGACCAGCAGCAGCATATGTTAGCTGTTGCAGCTGCCGCCTCCCACAAGAGTAACCACCCTCATATGTCTGATGCCGGGCCCATGTCCCATCGCTTGCCCACTCCCTGTGGCATCCAGGAACCCATCAGTGTAAACAGCGACCCCATGCCCAAGAAGAAGCCGCGTAAGTCCAGCATGCCAGTTAAGATCGAAAAGGAAGTGATCGATGTGGCAGATGATTATGATGACAAGGATGAAGACGATGATGACGACATGCACCATCATCACCACCACCACCCCGCATCCCTTCTCCACAGCCACGTGAAGATCAACGGGAATTGCAACAGTATCAAAAACAACGGCAGTGGCAGCGGGAACCACAGCGGTGGAAGTGGACACCAGTCCCCTTCTCAGGACGAGATGAGCCCCGGCCTGGCCCTCAGGGGCATGATCATGCACAACGAAGACGAGTGCAGAGAAGGTCCCTGCAGCGAGACGAGGAGCGGCAACGACCTCAGGAGCTCAGGGGAGCTGCGTTGCATGGACAGCTTCACCTCTGAGGACCAGGACCACGAGAGAGACTTTGAGAACGAGTCGGAAACCTCAGAGTCGAAGATGTTCTACCGGGACGAGATGATGGAGGTGGAGGACAAGCACGGCCGCCACGGAGGACACGGTCTGGACAAGGAGCAGGAGGAAGAGGACGCGCACATGAGGAGCGAGATGGACGACAAGAGCCGGTCGTCGCCGTCCCCTCACCCGCCTCCCGTCAAGATCAAGGAGGAGCTGGCCGACCCCACCTATGACATGTTCTGCATGAGCCAGTACGGCCTCTACAACGGGGGCATGGCGGCCGCCGCCGCCGCTGCCAGCATGGCGGCGCTGCACGAGAGCTTCATCTCCTCCATGGCGTACGGCGCCAGCCCGCCCAAGTTCCCGCCGTCGCAGTCGCCGGAGGGGGACCTGTGCTCCAGCCCCGACCCCAAGATCTGCTACGTGTGCAAGAAGAGCTTCAAGAGCTCCTACAGCGTGAAGCTCCACTACAAGAACGTCCACCTCAAGGAGATGCACGTGTGCACCGTGGCCGGCTGCAACGCCGCCTTCCCCTCCCGACGGAGCCGAGACAGGTTAGTTGAAGCGCCGTTGCTCGAAAGTGGCCTGTGTTGTTCCATTGTTTTTGTTTATCATGTTTTGTTATTAATATAAACGGTAGGTACATTGGAAGGATTAATCATTTCTTAATTTTTATAATTTTTATTTATTTTTTACACACATAGTTGTATTTATCAATTTAGAAAGTACCTTTGCAGAATCGCAATACTTAGTTCAACTTAACTAGATAAAGTACATCGCTCAACAGCTGTTGAGCTAATTAATTACTAGATAGATTCAGTGACATCAGCACCTTGTCAAGTCAAAGTTCAGAAAGCGTGTGTCAGTATGAGGAAACTGTACACACACACACACACTGACACAAACACACACGCAAACATACAGGAACATACACATACACACAAACCTACTTGTCCATAAGCATGCCACTGTGGGACAGCTGTGTGTTATTTACCTGCGCTCCCCTCACCTTGTCACTGGCAGGTTGGTGAAGGTGCATATTTTAACATACAAGACGGAGGTCTGTCAAACCGCTGCATTTATTAACGCGTCGGGAGGTGAATCTAGCCCCACTCACCTGGGCTTGTTAGCACTTATCGTCTCCACACACACACACACACACACACACACACACGCACACACACACGCACACACACACACACACACGCACACACTGCCTTTGAAATAAACGGTAGCGGCACTGGTAGCAGTTTGGTTCAGTAACACATGCTGGGGGCATATAATATTACGTATGCCCCTTGGCCTCGCATCTCCCAGAGGAGTTAGTGTTTGTTTTTTTAGCCAGGCCACGGTTAAAGATGTTGAACTGTTCATTCGAAGTCTTGCAAATAACCCTGTCCAATATAAACTAGTATATAGTAAGACAGGTATAAAGTATGGAGTGGAGAATCCATGAAGGAAGTTCCAGCAGCGGAAACATAACAGTACTATTTGTGTAAAAGTAATTTAAAATGATTGAAAAGTCTTCAAATAGTAGATTTGCCTCTCTTTTTGACCTGATGACGTACAGAGTATCATATTCCATTGCCTCAACCTTGTGCCTCAAAGTGAAATCCACCCCTCTAAGATTCCCAGCACGAGAAAATATTTCATGTGTTCAGACTAGCATGGGAACAAACCAGGAATGGGGAGAGCACGCAAGCAGCCAACTCCTCCAGGGGGGGGAAATTGTGGGATGAAAACAAAAATATCTTTCGGTGTGTGTGTAAAAGGTCTCCGGCAGTTGACACATTCATTTGAATGCAACAACTTCTAAAGCTACATCCCCGCCTCCCAGCCGCCTACCGCTCTCTCGTCTCCCTTAACTCCAGGTAATTGGCAACTCAAAGATTCACAGATAGCAAATCGTCTGTCTCGTCCACACACAGATGTCCCTCACCCCACCTCACCCTGAGCTTTTATTAAGTTCCTCGTGAGAGTGGCATCTGCTCCTGCCACTGCATGTTCACTAGCCGCCTGTACAAAGAGCAGGTGACTCCTCTGCCTTCTGCCCTGGATCAGAGGAGAGGAGAGGAGGAGAGGAAGGAGTAGAGGGGAGGGGGAGAAGGAGGACCAGAGAGTGGGGTAGGAGAGGAGGAGGAGGAGGAGGAGATGAGAAAGGAAAGACAAAAAAAACAGCGGAGTTAACATAAGCCGCGTTGCCTTCACGCTGTTCACCTGACACAGCTGTGGCAACAGCAGGGAGATGACAGGAAGCGTTATTAAAGCGCTGCCTTGACGCCGCGCAGCTTAGCTTAGTGCCGCCGCCGCGCCATTGGTTGGCTACCATCTCCTGACGAGGCTTCAGGGACAGAGTTAGCCTGAGGCACGACAGGCCTGCTGTCTCATACACGTGTACCTGCTCTCCCAGATACCTGCACACACACACGCACACACACACACACACACACACACATACGGGCACACACACAGGCTGTAGGCACACTCCGGCATACACACGTAGGCAGATACAGAAGAGTGTATGGGTGCATGCATGTGAACACAAATGCAAGCATGCATACACCAGCAGGTATGCTCAAACATGAACGCAAACATATACACACACACACACACACACACACACACACACACAAACACACACAGATTTGCACACACACACACACATACACACAGATTTGCACACACACACACACACACAAGTGCATACAGATTACATAGAATAACTATTTGTTTCTGTGTACACTATCTCATAAATGAGTCTCCTGACTGTCGTTTTGTATAAAACACACACTCTGCTTATCGGAGTGCTGAAACAAGCGGCCATCCCCCCAGAAGGTTATGGGGGCTTATTAGCATGACAGGAAGTGTAGTGCTATCTAGCAGTAGTCAGGGACAACACAGCTTCATTAGCTGGCAACGTCGCTAGAAAGTCTTTTTTAAAACACAAGCTACTGGCTGAGCAAATCAGGGCGCTGCTTATCAGCAGGTATCCTTCTTATGGCGCTGATACAGATGGCCTCCTCCGGCTAAAGAGACCTTAGTGCTGGGGCAGACCGCAGTCTTGTCTGGTTAATGAAGTAATAGTACACATAATGAACATGAAATGGACCTATTGGACAAATAGCAGTGCTCTCTGTTTATCTTTCATCTTCTGCCCAAAATATTTGGAATTCTAACAGACATTTGGGAAAATGTCTTGACGTAAAAAAAGAAGATACAAATAATTGATTGATGTGGAGTTAGAAATTAAACAATATGTATTGTAGGGTATTCCGAGAATGAGTTCAAACTAAAATGATAACGTTGCTTAAAATGTAGAAAGCTATCAGGAGTGAAGACTTTATTATTTAAAACAGAAACCACATGACCTATACCCAGGACATATTTTCAATTATATTCTCAGTATGTCATATGTAAAACACTATTTTTATAAAAATATAAAACCAACAAAAAACCTAAACGGTGCAACATGCAGCTCTTGGCTGCCATGGTGTCCGTGCACACAAAACAACACATTTTAAGGAAATGCGTGTTGATCTGGGGTCAACAGTTCTAATGTCTCCACACTCTTCCAGTAGGGGAGGGATTCTGAAGAGCATGTGGGAGCGATTATCGCTGTGCTCTGTTGCTGGGTTATAATGGGAGACAAAACACAAGGGAGCAAGGTATCGTAGGGGCTGGAGGAATTCTGGGGGTTGGAGTTTGGTCAGTTCTCTGGCCAGACCCTCATCAGGATGTGTCCCTGGGTAATCCTTTAACTACATAATGTGTGTAAAATGCAGTAGAGGAGTAGGAGGTAACACAGGGAAATAATTTGGTCATTTTCAAGAGAGTCATTTTCCTGATAATATTAAACAGCGCACGGACAAAAATAAAGTTCAGGGTTTTTCTTTTGGTTTTTAATGTGGTCATTAATATGATGTATGCGGTAACCGGGGTAAAACACGATCATCCAGATAAAAAATAAGTATTTCACTGATAACAATGACCAAAACAAATAGGCAATAAAAAAAAGTTTAAATCAATTGCTCGGGCATCTTTATAAAATCAGCAAATTAAGAGCAGATTACCCAAAACACAAGGACAATCAAATGTGCCCTCTAGCTATTATTTTGTGCTTCCCTTCGCGTGTTTGAGAGTGAGTGTGTGTGTGTGTGTGTGTGTGTGTGTGTGTGTGTGTGTGTGTGTGTGTCTGCGTGCGTGTACGTGCTAGTGTGTACACATGGCTGCGGTGTGTTGGGCTGCCTGCTGAACAGTGGTAAATGATTGCGTATTTATTGAAGGGAGCCAGTACTCTCTGCTGCAGCAGCAGCAGCAGTGATGGTACGCCGCTGGGTGATTAACTACAGTGAAGGCATGTGTACCAGCAATCATCTCTCTTATTAGCCCAGCTTTTCCATTTTTTTACAAACATCAGTGAAGTAATGATCCTTTATGTGAGCCCCTCTCCTCTCCAGAAGTTTGTCGGCTTTTCTCTCTTCAGTCGACCTGTATATCGGTTTAAAAAACAGCAAAAAAAAATCTGTGCGGACAATGCGACAGTAGGTCCTAAAAGATGTGTTGAAACACTGGGAAACGTGGAGTGATTGTCTTGCCTCAGCCTCACTCGCCCCTTGTTCCCTTCACAGCATGTGGTGCACATATATGCTCCGTTTCGCTCGCTCTCTTTCTCCCTCTCTCTCTCTCTCTTTGTTTTATTGCTCTCTCCCTCTGTCTCGCTGAAGTGCTCTCTGAAACTAAAAAGTGTTGATCATTTACAGAGAAAACATGTGTACCAAATCAAGTCTTGAAAAAAAATATATGCATCATTTAAAAAATCTAAATATCTTGAAATAAAATATGATTTCATGATATAATTATTAAGGATATTCTTTATTAATTTAAAATCACCATCATCTGTATGAAATTAAAAAATGTAGTACAAACATACTGTCCTCACTGGACTAATTTGTGTGTAGTCTATGCTGTTGGGCAGGATGCTAGCAGATAGAGAGAGAGAGAGAGAGAGAGAGAGAGAGAGAGAGAGAGAGAGAGAGCAGTCACAGAGAGAATGATAAATGAACTCTCCTCTCTCTCCTCCCACAGCCGCCTTAAAACTCCTGACACGCCACAAATGACAGACAAGACAAAGAACCTCCACTGCCAGTTTAATACCACTTGGCCTCTCGTCTCATTTACAAAATGACTTATTTAGTCGCCATCGCACACACAAAAACACACACACACACACACACACACACACACACACACACACACACGCACACACACACACACAACACAAGATACACACATGCAGATACACAAGGGAAAGTGACATCAGATTAGCCTAAAGATGATGGAAGTCCTCACAGTTAAAAATCATCACGCCCCCCTTTGAGGCCTACTCAGTGCTTTTCCATGAAGATGAGACCGCCATATTTGTTTAGCGGCCACATTAGTGGCCCAAAGAGAAGGCAACTAACGTCATTAGAGACAGGAGGCGGGGAAACTCAGCCTGTGACTGAAATGTGTGTTGCTAAAAACCAGAGGAATCTCTTCTGTTTTGCGAAATGTCTGCGTACAAATTCGGACTTTATAGAATATATAAACAAGGCTAGGATTTAATTATTAGCCTTTTTATTACTTTATGTCCATTAAGTTTGATTTATGCTGCAATATATGTTCATAAACACACTTGACATATCGGTTGTTGTTTTTTTGTTTCTGTCTGTCCTTTTTGTATGAAGCTGTACAAGTGATGAACTCTGTTATAGCTCTGTATGTATTTATAAAATACTGTAGCGATAGCATAAAGGGCGACGGGGCTTTACTGCATGGCATTTAACATGTTTGACTTTAACGTATAGCCTTGGAAGCCTGGAGCTTATTAGCAGTGAGAAGGTGTGTTATTTTAGAAACAGAGAGACTTGGAGACTTATTATAAGGGACCCGCCTACCTGAGCATCATCCACAGCATCCCTGACCCGAATGTAAAACCGATGTGTACTGAACACCCCAGCCGTCATGGGTTCCTTATTAGTGATTAGCATGAACATCAGCCCCGCGTCCAAACACCCGTACGGGAGAATACAAAGTGTTGAATCACGTCCCGTTGACTCAGCCTCTCCTAAAGGAGCCTACATTATACTGCCGCTACACACTCTGCTATCAAAGAGACGCACAGAACAGAAGAATGTATGCCAGTCTCTTTGATTTAACTCCACACCGTATGGGAGTGTGAGTCTGTAACACAATCACACACACGTGCACCCTCTCTCCGATGTCTCCCGCACACATATGCGCACCTTGGTGCACACAGATACACACAAACAAATACGATGGAGCGCCATAGACGAGCCCTGTTGGGTGCTCTCTCTCTCCCGCTCCCCTCAATGCTGATGATGCTTGCGTGGACGGGCCCCTGGTTGCCTGGTGAACAGAAAAGGGTCCCTCAAATGAATGTATGTTTACCTCTTGCAGGAGAATGTCGGATAGGGAAGTAAATAATTAAAGGAAAGGGACCCTTTTTGACTGCACCAACCCTGCCACTGCTGGTAAGCTCTACTATCCATTGTGCCTCCATTTTGTTTTTGTTTTTTTGCATCGTCTTCCCTAGGATGGCCCTCTTGCTTTGGTGTTGTTTTTTTCTGTCGTCTCTTTCGTATTTTTTAACACACACATGCCGTCTCTGCATGGATACCCCTCCCACGTTTCAAGTGTTTTGCTCGTTCCATTTTTTTTTTTTACTTATAAAACTTATTAAAGGGTGTGGGCCCTGTGTATGCCACATATGTTAGATTACTTTCTAAATCCCTTTTTTTTTTTTATATATTGTGAAATGTTTCCCCTGAGTCAACATTTGTTTGTGTTCTTTTGGACTCTGAGAGGAGAATGGAGATGAAGCTAATGCTGTTGATTTTGATTTGTCAGGCCGCTGTCCCGTTGCGCTCCCCAGCATGGCTTTTATTCTGAAAAGAAACCATCCCTAATAACAACCATGCTTTACCCCTTGCTACTCACTGTGATGTATTTGGCTTTGTCACTCTATATGATAGAACATCTTGTGTGTTTAAACCAGACCCAGACACTGATACAAGAGCATTACGTTTATTGGATTGGATCTGTCTCCGTGATAAAAATGTGATAACAGCCGTGTCAGAGCCCGTGCTAATATGCTAACCAGCCCCCCGCCCTCACCGCTCTATTATCGCATTACCACAGCTCAAATCAATTGATCAAGTCCCATCTAACATGGCTATGAGGATTTAATTGAGTTGGAGACTATTGGATTCTGGGGGCTCTGCGATGCTGACAGCGGTAAACACGCTGGTGGCTGGCTCTCTGGTCGCCAGATGAGCGCGCTTCCCTCCGTTTATTCCCTCCGTGGCCTGCAGTCTTTCTGCCTAGTATTTAGATACAGTATATAAGGCTGGATCCAAATGGCTTACGCTGATCACCACTCCCAAATTGTATAAGCATACTCCTATTGTTGATCAGGAGTTCCACCACAATTGAACATACACTTGAAATTAGTACAGAAAATGTATTTCTTTTCCCGTACTTTGGCCCTAACTTTTATCCTTAGGTCGACGAAGCAGAAGCCCGCCATCTTATCTCCCACTGCGTCTCTCTCCCCCAATTGTAGGCACAGCTCCAACATCAACCTGCACCGCAAACTGCTGACCAAAGAGTTGGATGACATCGCCCTGGACCCCCACCTCAAGCCCCTCCCCAAGGACCTGCGGGCCGAATTCCTGGCCAAGATCTACGCCGGACACCACTTTGGACTGGACGCCATGGCGGCCGGGATGGGCCTGGGGGCCGCCGCTGCCGCCGCCGCCGCCGCCGGGCTCCACCGCGACCCCGGCTCCCCCGCCAGCAACCACGAGTACCCCCACCTCCCCTTCGGCCGCCCCCGCTTCCAGAACCCACACCACCACGCCCACAACGGCTTCTTCCGGGGGGCTCCCCAGCCCGACGACTACATGGTGCTGGACCTGAGCACGGCCTCCAGCGTGGAGTCCAGCGGCAGCGTCCACTCCTCGCAGGGCTCGGACGAGGCCAGCGACGAGGGCATCCTGATGGACGACCTGGAGGACGACGAGGAGGAGGAGGAGGACGGAGTGGAGGAGGGGAGGGAGGAGAACAGCGACGGGGAGGACTTCTCCCAGCGGGCCAAGAGGCACTGCGGCGGCGGCAGCGGCGGCGGAGGAGGAGGAGGGCTGCTCCGGGGGGAGGAGGAGGAGGAGAACGCGGAACTCAGAGGAGGAGGAGGAGGAGGAGGAGGGAGGGATGAGGAGGACGAGGAGGGGATGTCCTCCTCGTCGATTCTCTTGTCGTCCGGCGCGGGCGGCCAAGGTGGCAGCAACGGGATCCTTTGCAACATCTGCCACAAAATGTACAGTAACAAAGGGACGCTGCGCGTGCACTACAAGACTGTGCACCTGCGCGAGATGCACAAGTGCAAAATCCTGGGCTGCAACATGGTGTTCAGCTCGGTGCGCAGTCGCAACCGGCACTCGCAGAACCCCAACCTCCATAAAAACATGCCCTTCTCCACTGTAATAGACTGAGACACTTCTAAAACGATCACCAACCCGCCGCAAACCTCTTCAAAAGACTTCTCCCGTTTCCTCCTCTCCCTCCTCTTCCTCAGTCCAGCGGTTGAATTGAGCCCTTTGGTCATCCCATGCAAACCAAATGACTGTGCTCCTCTTGCTCATTGTCCACACGACCAATTATCCCCTCCTCCACCTCCCTGCCCCCCAGGTACTCCAAACATTAAGATCATTTTGACCTCTCCCCCTTTCGCTCTTTGTAAGAATAGTTTGAGACACTAAAGTGTGGAGTTGATGTAAAAAAAACAACAACAAAAGACAAAATAGCTCCATATTTATTTTTTTCCCCCTGGTCATTGCCCCTTGATTTCTTTCCTCCCTTTGCTTTGTTCTTATGTCCTTCTAAAACAAATCTATTCAAACCCTTATTTGTGACTTTGCCTGCAGAAATAATAGTATTGGAAAAAAAAGTTAAAATCTTCTTGTTGTACTTGTGTAATGATAGCTTTTAAAGGTTCCCCTTACAAAAGCATGGAAGCTTCATTTGTAAATAGTGTCCTGACGAAGCTTTTGGTGTCAAACAGTTGTATTGATGGTTGTTCTCTTTTTTATTTCTTTCTTTCTTTCTCTCTCTCTCTCTTTTATGTTACAGTATAGTACAATACTTCCAGCTATAGGCAAGAAAGAGGTAGCATCTGACTAGCTTCATTCATATTAGCGTCAAAGACACATTTTTAAACAGAGAACGAGAACTAAAAAAAGAATATCATGTGACTTGTTTTATCTACTCGTTGGATATTCAGAGGTTGCCTGCATGTTTTTTTAGGCTCCTACACTGATGCCATTTTCATTTTTCTATTGTTTTCCTTTTGTCTTTGTCTCTTATGTTTATTAGCCTTAGCGTACCAATTCCAAGATTTATTTTTTGCACTTTGCATCTATACAAGGGGATGTGTAATATT
>JAOPJL010000116.1:11220587-11234239 GCA_027123545.1 Trisopterus esmarkii
CAGGTCAGAGGTCAGAGGGGGAGACACCAGGTCAGAGGTCAGAGGGGGAGACACCAGGTCAGAGGTCAGAGGGGGAGGCAGCGGTTGGTATGGTCCTCTCCCCCAGACCGTTCCACTCAGCCAACACGTTATAAAACGGATCTGAAGACGTTCTCGGTCCACGCAGCGTGACCAGACCAGACCGGCACTCGGGGAACACTGATCAGATGTGAAACTCAAAATGGGAGTCACGCTGTGGAGTCCTGGCGCCACGGTTACCAGGACTTCAAACGGCCGCCACCCAGCTGCAGAGTGGGCGGTGCACTTCAGACTCACCCCTTCAGGTAGTTCCACGCGCTCTCGTTGTGCGGAGCCTTCATGATCTGACACAGGCAGTACCTGTGGGAACACAAGGCAAGAGAGGTGTTGTTCAGTCGCTCAGCGGACTCGCCTTCATTCAGTGAATTGAGTGTCTGCTCACATCATACGGCAGAGTAACACGGATCAAAAAAGTTAATGTTCCGTAGATAGCTAAAATAAATTCATAAGACACTGGTATAATAATTAATCAGTGATCCCCATTAAGATTTGTGAAGGCTACTCCTCTGTATTTATAGAAATCGGGTCATGATTGTGTATCTCCACTCCGCTCCTTGGACACAACGATCAGAATCCATTCTTCAGGGATTTTGATTGACTGAGCTCATTAGTTTGCTCCTACCCTCCGACCCTCTCACCAAGTCACATGTCGTATCAGCTGAGGAATCCCGGTACCCCGGGTAGTCGCGAAGGCGTCGCCGTGGGCGACCCTTAAAACAATACAGCGCGGTGCATGGGGCGGGGTCTACTCACTGGACCTCTCTGTCCAGCACGGCCGGGTCGGAGTAGCCCGTGGTGTGGGAGATGACAAAGTGCCGCTGGTTCCAGGCCGAGTTGTTCCTCACGTCGTCCTCCAGAAGCCGCTCCACGAACTCCAGCTCGCTGTCCCACAGCTTGTACTCCTGGGGGAGGGGCCAGCAGCCACCGGGTGAGCCCAGCACTCAGTGTGGCCCCAGCTGGTAAGATCCATCGACTAAGGGGCCAGCCACTAAGGGGCCCTCCACTAAGGGACCAGTGTTTCCCACAGAAATTTTGGAGACTATGGGGGCCCAAGTTTTTTAAAAATAAAAAACTTCATGTGCACGCAGAGACTATGGCGGCCGAAATTAGACTATGGCGGGGCGCCATAGTCTCGTCAATGTGTGGGAAACACTGTGTGTGTGTGTTTTATGTATTATAGCTTTCATGTAATTTTCTACTTTTGCTCCTGGCTGGTGGCGGGTGTTGTTTTTGATGAATGTGGGTATTGTTCTGTGTGGTTCAAAGCCGACAACTCTGGATACGATGGGCGGGAAAGACTCTGACGGCAGCCCAGATGGTGAAGAAGAGGGTGACGTCAAAAAGCTGAAATTCAAAGTGAGTAGATCCAGTCACGCACATCTTTAATGATACACTTGGTTAGTTTCTGTCACATGAGGGACGAGGGATGAAACAATGCATGAAGCGCCAACCCCTAATAGTAGCGCGAACTGTGAACTGTAGTAATACTATCCCGAGAGTAAAATATGACTCTGATGAACAAAGATGTGCCGCAACAGTGCGGGCAACATGTTTTGTAGAAACAAAAGAAACAAAACTATGAATATTTAAAGAAGTTTTATTGTTACAGACACTTCTTTTAAGGATATATTATCATTCACTAGTAGAAATTTAGCTTAGATTCATCAAATCAAAGCAGGTATCCTGACAACATTTTGGTTAAGATCTAAATCTGTTCTTAACATATATGGTAAACAGTCTGCTCTGAACTGCCCTAACATTTTTTTTAAATCATGAAAAGAATGCTGACGCAGGCAAGGTCATGCTTAAATGCCCACTATTACACTGTTTGATTGAAATGCTCATTACATGGAATTATTGAGAGACCAATTTTGAACATGCTGGGGTTCATGCAGGGATGGGGACCACATGACATGTATGTCAATCAACACCAATACTGGTGTTATAATTGTCCAGTAGTTTGGGTGTTTCCTCCCAGCCAAAAGGCCCTGGGTAACCAATATCTGCAGTCCACCTGTAGGTATGCTTGAGCATGATGTCACCTCCTACCTGATCACTAATGATAATGTATATATGAATCAGTGAGTTGCAAATGACTCAATAGTGAATGGTACTACTTGGCCACATTAAGGGCACGGAACTAATGAAGCCGCAACTGAAGAAAAAAAGTATCCTTAAATGTTGTTGTTGTTTTTTCTTGCCAAGTTAGCCTTTTATGTGCATCCTCTTGTATTGTATGCTGCCATAACATAGGTCTGACGCTTCATAGTGCTGTTGTCTGTTTCTTACCAATTGCCTAACATGCCTTCTGCTTCTCTGTCCTATGTGGGATTTGCACCTTGATGCGTTGTACATGTTTCTGTTGAGCCTGCTAGTTTGGTTTTTCCCAAGAAAGCTGAAGGGAGCTTTAGGCTGTTTTCTCAAGAAGGGAATAGAGGACGTAAGGACTGGCACTAACTTTGCTTTTTCTTCCAAACACTCGTTTAACCCTGCCCACTTGCCCTCGGACCTATGACGTGTCTTTGGGGAATTCAGGTTCCAGAAAGTGAGGCTGGACAAGAGAATGAGGAGGAGGAGATGATGGAGGAGGAGGAGGAGGAGGAGGAGGAAGGGTCTCTGGAGGTGTCTGGTCAGGGCCCTGAAAGCCAGGATGTACGTACTTTGCATGGGGTTGGCCTCGTAGAACGTACAGGTTCTCCCGCCCAGTGTTGAAGGGGTGCACGTGTGGGGTTTGATTCTGGTGGTGGTTGGTTCCACAGGGCATTTGTAATTGATTTGTATGCTTTTGTTTTGGGTTTTTTATGATGGCTTTATGGTGCTGGTTGGACAAACGTAGAAACACCATTAAATGCGTGTGTGAGTTGGAACACAGTTGAATACCTGTGATGTAAGTGGGTACAGCAGTCTATATACCTGTGCACAGATGGGGATGGTTTGTTCTGTGCCAACAAGGAATAAACTGGGAATTAGTTTGAGGATATTTGTATTCTACTATTGCTGCTTTGATTTGCATCCTTCCCATTTTCTACACATCATGTCGCCATGTCTTTTTTACAGCATAGCAACGATCACTGTTTTTCTGACCGTTTAGTTGCATGGCATTAATAAGTGCTTTTGAAATCAGGTCTGCTGTCTCTTATACTGTTTATATTGCTGTTTAATATAGTATTTTAGATACATAGTCAATACTTCATCCTATCCAATCTATGTAAATGTATACTTGAGAGCACAGATGTGTTATTGCTTTCTAACACTAGAGGGGTCTAAAACCCAAAACCCAGTCTCAAACTATAAAGAGCATTTTCTGACAAACCTTTTTTATTTTTTCTGGGCTTACACAAATTCACATCTTGCACTTTTTTTACCACACTTTTTTCCACAATCCACCATTGGTTGTTTGCCCAGAACAGCTATAGACAGAGTGAAATACAGTGACTTTGTCAAAAAGGCATTAACCAAAGGTTTCATGTTCAAGGATTCTGCACAAAAGGGAACGTCAGACGATGCTAACCAAAAAAGAGGGAGAAAGAAAAAGGTTTGTTGTTTTTTATTAACAAGTATGCAGGCCTGTTGTGCTGCCTGCTCTGGTGATGGAGTTGGGGATGAAGAGCTTCTAACATTGAGGTTGTTTTTGCTCCCTGTAGCAAATGGTATTAATGGCTTTTTCCCTATTACGGCCATTTAATTTGTTTAGCCCTTAATTGCAGTTACAGTCTCAAAGGGCTCACTGGTCCCAATTACAGTATATTACAGCCTTCTTTTAACATGTCAATTTGTTTCCTCTTCTTTTTTTTGTCTCTTGGTTTCCAGGGTGATGCCGACCAGGACTCTGAGAAGGACGATGACCCTGCCAGTCCAGCCAGCCCCTCAGGTAAACCATCCCTTTGAGGACATCCCTTCATCCACCCTCAGCCTCCGGCATGCATCCATGGAAATGTGAACATGAAAGAGTCTTGTATGTGGGTGTTGCTTGGGCAGGTGGAGAAGGTCCTAAGCGGCGAGGCAGGAAGCCCAGGACTGAGAAGAGCCTAGCCCTCCAGCAGCAGGACCTCCAGGGCTCTGGCAGTGAAATGTAATCACATTCCACTCCTCCCCTCCCATATCTACAAACAGGGATATGCAGGGATACAGTACCTTGGATTAGATACGTTTTCTAAAATGTGTGTTTCAGGATAGTATAAACCCTACTGGTTCAGAATATTTATGGCAAGTGGGCAGACATCTATTTTATTGAAAAAATATTGATATATCAGCCACAGCCATATCATTTTTAGCAACCACAACAATTGACTCTAAATGGATATTGATATCACCAGCCGTCTCCATTCTCCCACAGGGACTCTGCAGAGTCGGACAGGAAGAGGAAGCGGACAGCGGAGGAGTTCAGGAGTGCAGAGCAGCAGCAGCAGGAGAGGAAGAGGAAGGAGGAGAGCAAAGTGAAGGAAGGGGACGGGAAGGAGCCCGAGGCCAAGAGGAAGAGACAGACCAAGGAGGACAGCTCCTCCGGCTCGGAGGACGAAGAGGCAGGTGGACCTTCTCACACCGACCACTGTTGGACTGTAAAACATGACTAGAGGGACTCATGATGAGAGGTGTTTTAGTGCTTAGAGTATGAGATTGAAGAGGGGAATGCTCAGGGAAGTGATACATGAACCTGAGATGAAGTCAGTATAGTATAGTATTTATAGTACAGTAAGTATAAGGCAGAAATATGCTATGACTTGAATTTTTCCACAATTAAGCTGTTCAAATAAGGACGGAAAAATGTTTATGCATTGTATTTGTTCACTCTACATGTTAGTGATTTAGGATTGTTTTTCAGTGATATCTGATAAAAATCAGGCTTTAACCTTATCGGTTATAATCGCATCTATTTTCAAACAATCCGCATTCTAAGTCTGAAAAACATTTTACTGATGTTTTCTTGGAAATATATAGGAAAAGGCGGATTTAAAATGCTTTATTTTTATTGATGGGATTGTTTTTTGATAACCAGAAAAGCAAGAACCGAAAGAGAACGCCGAACTCCATGGACAGTGACAAGGATATAAGGCGGCGCAAGGCAGATGAATTCAGGGAGTAAGTGCACATAAAACACACTTCACTCACTTACCCACTTCACTCACTCAGTACGGTAGTGGTAAAATATCGCTGCTCTGCTTTGCAAAATGAAATAAAACTACTTCTCTAATCCCATGCTTCCCCACAGACAAAGCAAAGACGATGCAAAGAAAGGTGAAGAGAGGAAAGGGGATAAGAAAAAAGGTAAGCTTGTCATTTCCAAAAGGTTCATTAAAGGTAACCCTTACAAACCTGTGATCTTTCCCTGATCTGACTGTGATGTGAGTTTCACATGATTGTTTTAATTCATGGCTGTTATTTATGGCTTCTGAGATCCAACAATGAGAACAATTGGCCATTGTGCTTACTCATTTCTAATGACTATCCTCTTGTGATTCCTAGACCTTTAGAGTGGGTTAGAGGTTGGTAATCATTACTGTGACCGTTTGATATTGGTAAATGACAACCTTTGCAACCCAAACCATGACTATTAAACCAGTATGTCTAATTATTTTTCTAAAAAATCCTTGTACGTCCGTAGTCTTTAATGAAAGGGAGCCTCAGTAATTGGCATGCAACTGTATATGGTCCAAACGTTGTATTTCCTCTTACTCTTTGATCTTCTACTCAGGAGGCAAATTCATGAATCAATGAATTTGCGAATAAGATATCCAATCGTTTTTCAATCACAAAGCACCATTATTTTTGGCAGAAATCTCAACAGAATCCAAACTGCAAAGGTTGCATGGGGAAATCAAAATATCTCTAAAGATCGACCACCCGGTAAGGTTCAGTATATGGTTAGCCTTATAGCCATATTTTGTACTAGGAAGATATATCCCATTTTTACATGTGTAATCCCTCCCCTGGCCCCCTCGACCCCAGGATGTGAGGAAGTGTTTGGAGGCGCTGGATGAGATTGGCACGCTGCAGGTGACCACGCAGCACCTGCAGAAACACAGTGAACTCATCGCCACGCTGAAAAAGGTGAGGACAACTACCGCCTGGTCCTCTTCGGTGTCCACTAGGCTAGGTAGCAAGCTTACCAGCCCTGCATTACTGCTATTCACGGTACCGCAGTCTAAGGAAATCTTAATTTTATGATATATGATATATCAGTATATGATATATACTTAGAGTGCGTCTAAGTAAACAAGCAGTCTACAAATATAGTTAAGCAATATACGTTGACTACCATGAGTAGTATTATACAAATGGATATATATATACTAGATATACTAATGGATTGTATACTGATGTCAGTTCTGTTATGGCGGTTTTCCACTCAACTGTACTGGTACGGCAAGGCAGCCCAGTGCGGCTAGGAATTGCAATTCCATTGCAACCAAGCTCCACGCTTGAAGGTGTGTCTTTCACTGATGATGCGCTTATCACTTTTATCGCCCATTAGTTTCGTATTATAGCCTGCCATAAAATCGGATTGATTGGTTTAAGACGTATTTAGTATATTCGGGTTTCACACGGACGGCGACACGCAATGATATCCGTGATAAGGTATTCACTTTGACGTTCAATATTCCCCCTGGCTTCTTGGTCTCAATAGCTCATCGAGAGCCGATTTATTTCATAGTCCTCTTTACACACTGTACTTGAATTTTTCACGATTAAGCTGTTCTAATAATGACGTACAAATATTAATGCATTGTATTTATTTAGTGTACATGTTAGTTATTTAGGATCACGTGCAATATTGATTAAAATAAGGCTTTAAGCTTACCGGTTATAATCGCATCTATTTTCAAACAATCCGCATTCTAAGTCTGAAATACATTTTACTGATGTTTTCGTGGAAATATATAGGAAAAGGTGGATTTAAAATGGTTTATTTTTAATGATGGGATTGTTTTTTGATGACCAGAAAAGCAAGAACCGAAAGATTCTTGCTTGATTCATACAATGATTCATACATTTTTCAGTGCCACATGATGTCCTTGATATAAAAAAATGCTTTGAATGTCAATTTCAGTGAACTAATAGCTGGAAATATTGTACAATCACCAGTCTTTACACTATGACGAGTCTGAACAAAAATCTGAACTATTTCAAAGAGCTACTTTGTTTTGCAAGAGAATATCGTTAAACTAACATCGCTGCAGTGTACTTTCATTAAACCTATATTTGCCTTTAGTATTAGGCTTTTATATAGTTATAGGAAGTGTCGTGGCAATTTCCTTTAACAGATATTGCATCTAAAACTGATGAGATTTCTAAATGCAAAAAGCACACAATACTTGTAGACAATTAACCTAGGTTTAATGCATGCATACATTACACTCCTCTAGCAGAGTGAGTCCAGACATACAGTTTGACAGTTATTTATACCATTTCAGGTCCTTCCCACATTGCAGATGTCAATAATCACACAGAGTTGCCTGTGTTCTCATCAAGCAGAAGAGTGCTTAAGAGTGTCTTGTGACTGGTTTACCCGAGTACAAAGGTTAACTTTATCGGTTGACTCTAAGGAAGGTAGGCCGGCTACCCATAGAGAAGGGTTTACATTTATTATTATTCATCCTTTGTTTTACCAGGGTAGTCACATTGAGAAAGTAGTCTCTTTTACAAATGAGCCCTGGCCAAGAAAGACAGCACCTAGCTAAAAGACACATAAAAACAGAGAAACTGATTTAGATGTCACTGAGGAAGGTGGGACAGCTGACCAGAGCACACAGGGCTGACGTCACCGCAGCCCATTTGGAGGTGGGGAGGGCTCACTTTGGCCCGCCCTCTGCAAAGGTCGATCTAGGGAGTGGTACAGTACAGCACGCTTAAACCTGTATGGGAAACGCAAATCAGCATGGCACGTCACGGAACCTGTGTGCCGGGCACACAGGTTCGGTACGGCAAAAAGTGCCAATGGAAAAACACCATTACAGAGTGAATGTCATGGTGGAATCGGGAAATAATGGTTATTTATCTTTCAGGATTTATTGGCTAATATCGTTTGTCCAGCAAAGACAGTCGTCCCCCTAACCTTGCTTTCCCTTAGAGGTGGAATATGAATACACATACCAACCTAGGTCTGTGGTTATATACAGTAACATAGTCAGTGTAGTATAATGCTGGAAGTAAATGTTCCTTTGTGTTGGAACCCACAAGGAATTGTCTCGGGACACATTTACCCAGGGTTAACGCGGTGAACCTCTGTTGAAGATTAGATGGATGGAACATTTAATGGAAAGGAATTTGAAATGGCCATAATATCCTGTTGGATATATCATAGTATTAAAGCAGGTCTTTTTTTTGTGATACACGGGATATAGTTTGTAAACCATAAACTCAATCTATGTATCTCATGGTAGGATATGTTGATGCTCACATGTCCTGTCACCTGGGATTATCTTGTATACAGCCTGACCCTGACCAAATCTCATTGAACTGTGGATTAATAATTTATATCAAAATTGCAATACATAACGAAAATATACATTTGCTAAGTTTTGACATGTGAGTAATAATGATTTAAACATTGATTTGTAATAAAAAATATCCCTGGGATTCGCCCGACGCCGTTGGTGTTGCTTGGTTACCCGGGACCACAGTATCCGTGCAAGTTTTTCCATTCAACCCAACTCTCTTCAGTGTGAGCTTACAGGACTACTTGGTCACCAATGAGTTGTGGTCTCTTTCTCCAAGATCCGCAGGTTCAAGGCCAGCCAGGACATCATGGACAAGGCCAGCATGCTGTACAACAAGTTTAAGAGCATGTTCCTGGTGGGGGAGGGGGACTCCATGATCAGCCAGGTGCTCAACAAGTCTATCGCTGAGCAAAGGCAGTACGAGGAGGCCAAGAAGGGAGCGCTGAAGAGGGCCGAACAAGCCCGGGAAATGAATGCAGGTGAGCCTACTGTGATGGAGCCAATGATACGTTTGAATTCAAAGCCAGGAAGTAGATTTTTCAGATTCCAGTTGCCAGCCAAAGTACGTTAATGTACTTCATAAAGTAACAGGGAAACTTAAAGATGACTTGTTCCACATGAGGATCACGCAACACACCTTTTTTTGTATGGTTGACTGTCAACGACAAGCCTGGTCAAATAATTCTGAAATCTAACCATACATGACCATATATATATATATGGTCACATGAGCCATATGACCATGTCTATGGGGTGTTTGAAGAGTGACCATGGAAGATTTGTTCCATAAATCGATTTATTTCATGTGGAAGAAAAAGGTCACTCTTCAAGTGTCCCGCAGACTCGTCATGTAGCCTACTTTCACATTGTACTATCCCACTGTGATTACTCTGCATGAAGCACTAAACCAATCGTGATCAGGAGGCTTTCCACCACTTCTTCCGGTCCCCGGCCCGACCATTCATTGGACTAGCACCGTCCACAGAGGTTCTGTTGTAGACCAAAGCATGTCTGATTGACCAAAATATATCCCTTTCACCTCAGTGGTGCTCAGGCTGAGGCATGTGTTATCACATGCGCTTGTGAATCCTCCTCTTTAGTGGGGCTAGGTTATTCATACTGACGTGTGTGTGTGTGTGTGTGTGTGTGTGTGGGTGTGTTGGGAAAAAAAGATAACAAGATCCCCAATGGTGATTTCATCATGTTGGACAAGAAGGATACTGAGAGGGAAAAGGCTGATGAGGAGACCACACTTGGAGATAATAGGTAAGACAAACAGGCGTCCATTCAGCCCTGAGCGTGTGTCTCTAGGCCATCAGAACAACTGGGTTAGTTCATTCTGGGGATGTTGTCTACAAGGCATGCAGTCATGTGGAAAAGTTAAAACACCCAATGAAAATGTTTGCTTTATAAAACATATGGACATTTGAGGAAAGGTTCAGTGAGGAAAGATTAGGACACCCCCAATGTCTTATTTAAACCCCAGACTATTAGTTAGGTTTGCTCTTGTTTGTTGAAGTGAGTGAGATCAATGATGAGATCAAAAGCGCTGTCTGAGGCCTTCAGAAAGAAGGTAGTAGATGCATACAAGTCTGGGAAGGGATTTAAAAACATCTCTCAATAAGAAACATGCTATATTCCAGCTAACTGCCAACCCAGTGCCCAACTGCCCAGGTCAGGCCATCCTAGCAAGTTCAGCCCAAGAGCAGATCACAAGATGCTTAAAGAAGTCGCCTCGAAAATCCTTAAATATCATCACAGGTAGCTCTTGCAACAGTTGATGACAAAGTACATGCATCTACTATTAAAAAGAGACTGCAAGTTTTGCTGCAGCAGGGCCTGGCCAGCTCACCATGCTTGAGGAAAATGTGAAACCATATGTCAGAAACTCGAAGCGGATGTGGACCATGCAACATGATAACGACCCAAAACATTCCAATAAATCCCCAAAGGAATGGGTTCAGAGTTCTATAATGGCAAAATCAAAGCCTGGATCTTATTCCTACTGAGATGCAGTGGCGTGATTCAAAACAGGCCGAGCAGGCAAGACACCCCAAACATCACACAGCTGAAAGAATTCTGCATGGAGGACTGGGATAAACCTCCTCTCAACTGATGTCAGAGACTTGTAGACAGTTAAAGGAAATGTCTAATAGAGGTCTTTTCAGCCAAATCAAGCATCACCAGCTATTAGGGCAGAGGGTGTCCTAACTTTTTCCTCAGCAGAAATTGGCATTTTTGTTAATATCTTCAATTAGTTAAAGTTAAATCGTCATTGTCTTTTGTTCCATTATGAGAGCAAGAGCAAATCCAATATTTCTTGACAAATAACTACATATTTCATGGGGTGTCCTAACTTTTCCACATGACTGTGATGAAGTACTTACAACCCTAGACTTGTGATGCCATCGATTGATGGACTCAGTTGGGTTTTGTAGTGTTAGAAGCTGATTTTAGGATCACAAGTTTTGGTCAGATTATCCATGGACATGTTTAGCCCTTTTATGAGAATGACTAGAGTTCACATATTCTTAAAAAGGTCAAGATCCCAGACTAAACCAAGACCTCAAATGGACCAGAAATTGCATCAAAAGGACCAGTTAGTATTCATAAGCTGCTTTCACACAGACTTACAGCCCGCCCTGAGGTAATATTTTAGCCAGCGGAAATGTTAATTACCTTATATGTGAATGAGCAGTAGAATGTTGGCATTTCACACCATTTGAGTGGGCGTGTTGATGACGTTTCTGTCTGCATTTGCATGTTGAGTGTACTTGTCGGCTATCTCGGCCAGGACTCCCTGGAAGACGAGATATTATATCTCAATGGGACCTTCCCAGATAAATAAAGGTTAAATACAAATCCTGCCTCTTGATAATATAGACCCTTGTAAGCCCACCCCCCTAAACCAGCTGGAGATTCTACTGATATCTGAGTGACACCGATGTCTGCTTATTGAGCAAGTGGGAATGACCGTCACGCTCAAACCTCCTGATGTCCAAAAGCAGAGGAAAAGACGTGTGAAAACGGCTATAGAAAGAAAACCCAGTACAGCTTTTTTTCTAGGGTAGGAAAAAGTGAAAAGTAATCTTATGGAACATCAAAGATCTGCGATGGGAATGCACTAAATGGAAGCAACTCAAACACTCTTTAATATTGTATTGATAACCTCCTGTTTACTTTTTTTTTTTGCAGTACTGGAAAAAGCGTGGAAGATTCCATTTGAGTCAACTAACATTTCCCCTCAGTTTGCTTACATGACATTTTCTTAACGTATATTTACAAAACTGGCATCAGATTCCAATACTGTGGCCTATGGATGTGCCTCACAGTTCTGTGAAAGGCATATGGTTTGTCCACAGGCATCATTGCCAAACTTTTTTTTTAACAATGCTTTTAGTTCAGCTTTTCTATGATGGCTTGCTTAAAAGAAGATTTTCAAAACGCACATTTGAATGAGTTTAAGCTGCCAAACCCTGGGTTTGATAGATCTGTTGGTAGGGTGTAATTTGAATGTTGTTATTCAAGAGTTATGCATACATGTTGCAGTTTAGTCATAAATTCTAATCTGCATTCAGAAGAAGCTGTTCACAAGGTTCTTTGTGTAAAAGCCAAATTAGTGGATGAAGTAGTTTCACTATTGTATTCTGAGGTCTGTGTTTTTCAGGTGCACAGTAGAGAAGTGATGGACGCCAAAGTTTATTTTGCCAAAACGTGCTTTAATTCAACCATGTTTTAAGTGTTTCTCTAACAAATGTAAATAAGAGTATTTTTCCTGTCTATCATAGCGTCCACTAATAAAGCAGCCATTTCTCAAATGTTTTCCCTTTAAGTGTTGTTCTGATGATACTGCAAAGATTTGTTGTTGAAGAAATGCCTATTTATTAATAATTTCAAATTCCTCATGTAATTGGCTAGCACAGGTAAAGATGTGGTCTTATGTCATGACTAAATAATATTCTATCAACACTCATGTGAAAGGTGGAAAAACAACCTTTTCACACAATAGACAAGACCTGGTTCTCCCTTATCAGAGCACTGTCCATACAAATATAAAATAAAGTGTTGCAAAACAGAAAGTGGTTCATTGTAGAATTTCAACAAGATAAGCTGAATGAGCATATTGTTTTTCCCCCATATAAAATAAACAAAGCGTTAATAGAAACATGAACAGGCGACCATTTGAACATACACATACAAAAAAAAAAAAAAAGTTAACTTTGGTTCGGGACTTCAGTTGAATGCACCTGGGTCGACGTAGGGGTACGCCTGGAAATCTCCCAACTTGTTTCCCTGTTCGTCGTAGTGAAGCAACCGGAAGCATTTGTCGCAGAAGAGGCACGGGTCGCACGGAGCATACTTGTCGTTAGTCGTCAGCCATCTGGATTACCACCAATACAAAAATTTATCGTCGCATCATCTTTGACGGCTCACATTAACAGACCGTATATACAATTGACTAAACCCAACTAAGAACATAAGGCTATATGGCTCAACTCTTTCTGTGGACGCTACTACTTCACACAGACACTGCTGCAGTAGTTACAATGGGCTTAATAGGAGAGAATGTCCTCAGAGGTATCAACCATATCAATATCACTTATATATGTAATATGTGAATATAACAACTCAGCGAGTCTGTCTCAGATAGGAGGTGAGAGATCTCCGTGAGAGTTGGCACCACTGAACGCTATTTATTTGCGGCACGTTTTTCTTTTTTTAAAGCCTGACCATTTGTTGTGACGTGATTTTTAACTTGCCTGCCAATGTAGACGTGGCAGACGGTGCATCTGCGCGTGGTCACCCTGTGCTTGTGGGTCAGGAGAGGGTAGAGCTTCCTGTCCAGACAGTCACTCTTATGGGACAGCCTGCAAGAAAGAAACAAGTAGCTCGGTGAAAGATGAGCCCGATACTTCCATTGAAACACATTTGAGAATGATAACTTAATGTTTGTCCCAAGTTCAGACGCAGAATTTTCCCTGTATGTCTTCATACAAGGAAATGTTACCTCCCCTTTGCCCGCCCAGGGAATTTGGCCTGCCAAAGAGACAATGAGCTACGACTGTGTGTGTGTGTGTGTGTGTGTGTGTGTGTGTGTGTGTGTGTGTGTGTGTGTGTGTGTGTGTGTGTGTGTGT
>JAOPJL010000116.1:11244610-11255274 GCA_027123545.1 Trisopterus esmarkii
CCAGCTGCGCGAATCAGATTGTCACATACCATAAATAGCAGGGTGCGTTTGTGCAATTATTGGCAATAACAGGATGTTTGGCAGTTTCGGTTTTTGCGGCCTTTTTGGTCTCAAGGCCCTCAGGCCAGAACTGTTCCTGTTTTTAACAACAGTCCCCCTCAAGAACTCGCCAGAGTTCTTCAAGCACAATGAAGCAGGAAAAACTCACATGACCATTATCATAGTTCATCCAGCCGGGTTGCAGGGGGAAACCACCTTAAGGGTGGGCAAAACCGTCTGCACACCAGAACGTGCCGGTGACATTACATACCCAAAAAACTGGTCTTACACACACATGCAAAACTAGACATCAATTCCTCCAAGCGAAAGAATAGCAGGGGGAAAGGGTTATGGGACTGCTGTCATGGGGGTCCAGACTGTGGCCCTATTCCCGTTTTTATTAGGCGGGCAGTCTCCAAAGGGAACAGCAGAAATCACACAACACATCACACACATATTACCTAGATCAATAACAACGAGATTCCCTATAACCCTTCATTGCATTACTGTGTTGCGAACAGAACTACTGCAGGGGCCCCCTAGAGACTCACCCCGCCTTCTCCCTGATGATACCCCTCGGCGAAACCATCCTCTAACCCTAATAGTGGCAACTGTATTGCCCGGTCTTCCTCTCCCCCCACCTCGCGTGTTATCACTCACTGCAGGAGGGCGCGCATGCAGGGTATACAACAACACCCACAAGTGACTAGTATTGACACGAAAACCACAAGGGACATAAAGAGGGACATTACAAGGTTCTTCCATATCCCAAACGCTTTGGAGAACCAGTCCGTCAGCGGGTTACTTACTCCTGAGTCTTCTGCCATGCTGTCCGACAGGGCCCTAAGGCCATTCAAGGCGCGCGTCACGACCCGTCCGGGGCGGTATTGTTGGGAATTAAACTGCAACATTGTTCCCCAAACATGCTGCATACCCCTCCTTTCTCGGCTAGCAGCATATCCAGGGCTAAACGGTTCTGGAATGCCATTAGAGAGGTGGCAGCTAGCTGTTCATGCAACCCCTCAATAGCATCCCTCGTAAGGTTAGACAATTTTTGTACGTTATAATGGATGTAATTTATGCGGTCTACGTTTTTGTTTGGAGTTATCCATAACAGAACTGATTCAAAACCAGCTGCCACTTGGTCGGCTAATTTAAATTTGTCGGGGACTCCTCGAGGTATCCCGATACCATCAATGTAGGTATGTGGGTCGGTGGTCAAATCGAAATCCGACGTCACGCTCCTTTTTTCTCTGCGCTTTGTCTCATTTCCCTCCCCTCTCCTACCTCCTATCAGGGTTACCGGCGTCACTAGGGCTGTGAGGGCACACCTCCCGTTCCATCCCTCCGGGAGTCATAAATACAAGGTTCCCCCACAGAGCCAGTAAATATCGGCGCGTCCGTGTCGTAGGGTGGTCATGTTGTTCCAACCTGTGACATTGGCCGTGGAATTGCACATAGATAATGGCAAATGTCCTACCTCCACTGTACCATCGCTTCGGTCCAAACACACATAACGGCTCCTTTCTCTTTTAAAGGGGGGAAGGACCGAGTGATTCATGCCTCTAAGATATGTTGTCGCGAGGATACTACAGGTGTCATTGGGGCTAAGCGCACTGTTCATGAATAAGCGGAGAAAGCACTCGAACCTTTCCGGACATGATATGGGGTCCATTAAGATGGCGTGCGTGACCAGCCAGGGCCTCGCGGCCGCACATGCCACACAATTCTCCATCCCATTGTCCCTGGCCGAGGCTATCAACCACTTGAGCCACATGTTTCCCATTACTGGCGGTCCCACCTGTAACTCCATGGCGGATGGAGTACCCATTGTAAGGCAAGGCAAGGCAAGGCATCTTTATTTAGATAGCGCATTTCATACCAAGGCAACTCAATGTGCTTTACATAAAGACAAAACACTAAAAACAGAGTTAAAAGAAAGAGCAAATAAAAGTAAAAGAAAATAGATAAAGTTTTATGTTCTCAGCTATAAGCACGTGAAACCTGGATTTAAAAGTGCTTACAGTTGGGGCTGATTTCAGTTCTGCTGGTAGTTTGTTCCACTTGTGTGCAACAGCTAAATGCTGCTTCACCATGTCTGGTCTGAACTCTCAGCTCCACTATCTGACCTGAGTCAGTAGATCTCAGAGCTCTACTGGGTTTATACTCTTCCAACATGTCATTCATGTATTCTGGACCTAAATCAGTGATTTGTAAACCAGTAGCAGAACTTTAAAATCTATTCTGTAGCTGACTGGGAGCCAATGTAAGGTCTTATGAACTGGGGTGATGTGATCTGATCTCTTTGTTCTGGTTAAAACTCGAGCTGCAGCGTTCTGAATGAGCTGCAGCTGTTTGATACTTTTTTGGGGGAGACCAGTCAGAAGACCAGATAAAAGACCAGATAAAAGCATGAATCAGCTTCCCCTGGTCAGTTTGGGACATAAAACCCTTAATTCTGGATATGTTCTTAAGTTGATAAAAGGCTGATTTGATATGGCTGTTGAAGGTCAGATCTGAGTCTATCAGCACGCCGAGGTTCCGGACTTGGTCTTTAGTTTCTAAAGACAGTGACTCAAGATGTTTACTGACAGCAACCCTCTTCTCTTTATTTCCAAAAACAATGATCTCAGTTTTTTCTTGATTTAACTGAAGGAAATTTTGGCTCATCCAATTTTTGACTTGCTCTAAACAGTGACATGACTCTATTGGACTGCAGTCATCTGGAGACAGTGCAATATATATCTGTGTGTCATCTGCATAACTATGATAGTTGACATTAGAGTTCTGTAGAATTTGACCCAAAGGCAGCATATACAGGTTAAACAGAAGGGGTCCAAGGACTGACCCCTGAGGAACTCCACATGTCATAGCCACTCGATCGGATTGATAACTACCAATGGTCACAAAATAACTCTGTTCCTCTAAGTAGGACCTGAACCATTTTAGGACTGTCCCGCTGAGTCCTGCCCAGGTTTCCAACCTGTCCAGCAGTATACTGTGATCCACAGTGTCAAACGCAGCACTGAGATCCAACAGGACCAGAACTGACACCTTGCCTGAGTCAGTGTTCAGCCTTATGTCATTTAACACTCTAATAAGAGCTGTTTCTGTACTGTGGTGAGGTCGGAAGCCTGATTGAAATTTGTCAAAGAGTCCACTGGAGTTCAAGAAGTTGCTGAGTTGATTAAAAATCACTTTCTCAACGATCTTGGCTATAAAGGGAAGATTTGAGATGGGTCTGTAATTGGTTAAAATGGTGGTATCCAATGTTCTCTTTTTTAAGAGTGGCTTGATGGCAACTACTTTCAGGGGTTTAGGAAATGTGCCTGATTGAAGTGAGCAATTTATTATTTGCTGCAGATCTGTTTGGACAGAGCTTATAATAGTTTTAAAAAAAGTCAGATGGTATTGTGTCAAGACAACATGTTGATGTTTTAAGATGCTGAACTGTTTCTTCTAAGGTTTTTTGGTCAACTGTATTAAACTCTGACATTACAGTTGATTTATTCCTAGGTGATTTTAGGGATTGCATCATTGTATTATTTTGCTGATTTGTGTTGATATTTAGCCTTATAGATTTGATTTTTTCATTGAAAAAGTAAGCAAATTCATTGCATTTTTCTGTGGAAAAGAGTTCTGAAGCTATCTCTTTTGGGGGGGTTGTAAGCTTATCAACCATAGCAAACAGAGCACGAGTGTTGTTGATGTTCTTATTAATCATTTCATTAAAGTGTTGCTGTCTAGCCTTGAATAACCCATGGTTAAAATTACAAAGACTTTGTAGAGGTCATTGTGGATTTGAAGTTTAGTTTTTCTCCATTTACGCTCAGCTTTCCTGCATTCTGTTTTCAGAGCCTTTACCATCAAAGTGTTCCTCCATGGTGTTCTCTGTCTGGTCAAGGTCATCTTAGTTTTAAAAGGTGCAATGGTATCAATGACATTTGAGATTTTGCAGTTGAAATTATCCAGGAGTTCATCAACTGTCTCTGCACTCACAGTTGGTGACATGACTATAGCCTCCATAAACTTAACACTGGTATTCTCATTTATGAACCTTTTCCTAACAGATACAGAGGGTAACTGCATGTTCGGAGTTATCTGTAAGTCAAAGAACACACAGAAATGATCAGAAAGAGCCAAGTCCTTGATATCAACAGAAGTAATGTCAACACCTCTACAGATAACCAGATCCAGAGTGTGGCCTCGGGTGTGTGTGGGCCCTTTCACATGTTGGGACAGGCCAAAAGTGTCAAGAAGAGAGCAAAGTTCTTTGGCATTTGTGTCCATGTTATTGTCTATGTGAATGTTACAATCCCCTGTTATGATAAAAAAAAGTTGTAGTCAGTGCAGATAACTGACAGCAGTTCGGCAAACTCATCAAAGAATTTTCCTGGGTATCTTGGTGGTCTGTAAATAATTAGGAAGAGAACTTTTGGATCCCCCTTTACTAAAAAACAGAGATATTCAAAAGAGCTAAAATCACCTAATATAGTTTGCTTGCACTGAAATACAGATTTAAAAATGGCAGCAACTCTCCCGCCTTTCTTACCACTTCGACACATTCATAAAACTGAAATTTGTTGGTGCAGCCTCATTGAGAATGGTAGCACAGCTACATTCAGTCAGCCATGTTTCACTAAGAAGTAAGAAGTCTAGATTATAGGTCATAATGATGTCATTTACTAACAAGGATTTGTTGGCTAGTGATCTGATATTAAGTAGAGCTAACCTTGTGGAGATAACAGGAGACACTGGTGAGTTTCGAGGTTGACAAGCTATACTCACTAGATTGGTAGATTTAATTGAACCCTTTTTATTTCTCACCAGTTAGATCACTTTTCTGTTACCCGTCACCACAGGGATTGAGAAAGCTACCTGAACTCCATAGGGCCCTGACTTTTCCTGGGAAAGAGCATTCTTGATATCAGTATTGCAGCCTGGACCCGGCACATATCATTCAGACTCAATGATATGATGATTCAGAGGAGGTGGGGGGGCTTTGGTTGCTTTTGGTCCAGGGTTGTTTCTGACGCGGTGGAATGCGAGGGGGTGGACGATGTGGGGGGTTAATGGGGGAAAATATGAGACCCTGGTGTGGTGTTAGTTGGATTCCAGTAGTGATGAAGCTCTTCATCCTGTCAGGGAAATCCAGAAATGGGGAGTCAAGACTAGATGAAGAGAGTTGGGGGCTGGATGGGGTCCGGGGGGTTGAATGTTGGGAGTCTCCTGTTGGGGCCGGGGGAGACTCCCCTTTTGGGGCTAAGGGAGACTCCTCGTGTTGTGTTGATGGGGCTGGTGGATAATCCACTTGTTGGGGTGCAGATATAAGAATAAGACCTCAACAGGACTTGTAAAATGCATGTAAACACCTTTATCGGATCTACTTCGCACAAAAATCGGCACGTGAAAGCACCAGCTAAATCGGATAACACCTAGATAAGTCGTTAATAGTCTGGTCTCTACCTGGATGTAAACAGCATCGTTTCGGCGTTCACGTTCTGCGCATGCTCGAGATCTCGAAAGCCCTATTTATTTAAAAAGGTGGCGAATGTGGTTACCCTCTATAAGAAGCGTATCCCTGGCCGCGGATGGCATGCATTCAGTAAAGGTGGAAGCACACAAACGCTACGTTTTGATTTAACCCAAGGCTGAATTAAAAGTAGGCCTACATGTTTTCCTAAATGAGGGTCATCAACGAGGTTGTAGAGTAGTAACTTTCGGCACATCTGTCAAAATAAACGTTTTTTTCTTCCGACGTCTTGATCTTTATTCATGAACTGAACTGACGGGGATATTCTCTGATATTATGAATCTTCAAGACCGTGACAGGTTCTCGGATAATTCCACAACAAGTAAAGATTGGTAGGGGGTTATCTCGGCCATGGGGTAAAAAGCCATATACGGACCGGCGGCGGAGGGGCTGCTCCGGGGGGAGTGTAGAAGAGTGACAATGTTATGTTATGACGGGAGTTGTCCTCAGGGTGGCAGCATAGGCTGGTTAGATTGGTTGACCTCTGGACCTGTATGCATGTCCGTTATATTGAAAAGTGTTCAGTAAACTAACCTCAAACGTAGCTCCTGTGTCCGTCCATTTTTCTATAATATCGCAAGGATATTACATTTGGCGACGAGGAGACCCAGCGAGCTCACTGTGAGTTGTAAGAAGAGGAAGCAGCTTGTGAGTTCGGCTACGCGGGGACTCGGTTGAAGGTCGGACGGCGAGGCGGCTAACGCTAGCAGCAACGCTAACGACGGAGCTAGTAGCAGCGTCGGGATGGCTACGGCAATGGTTGGGACACTCGCGGCTTTTGACAGCCAGATTCAAGCCTGGGAGGAGTACGTCGAGGTGATGGAACATTTTTTCGTTGCAAACGATATCAAAGTAGCTGAAAGAAAGCGGGCTATATTGTTGAGCTCAGTAGGCAGCCGGACATATAGTTTAATGAGAAACTTGTTAAGCCCGGAGAAGCCTGGTGAGAAGTCATATGAGGAATTGGCTAACCTGCTTCAGTCACACTACAACCCAAAGCCCAGTGAGATAGTCCAGAGATTCAAGTTTAACTCGAGGACGAGGGCGGTGAATGAGACTGTGACGGAGTATGTAGCGGTGCTACGGGAGCTGGCTCAACACTGTAACTACGGGGATAAGCTGAAAGAGATGCTACGCGACAGGCTCGTATGCGGCATTGCGGATGACCGCATCCAGCGGAGATTGTTGGCGGAGCCCGACCTGACTTTTGAGCGGGCGCTGAAAGTCGCACAAGCCATCGAGACCGCAAGCAGGGACGTGCGGGACCTGCAACTGCAACCGAAAACGATGGACAGTAATGTGAGTAAAGCTGCAGCACAACTGCCAGTGCACAATGTGAGAGTGGGACAGAAGTGGCAAGAAAAAACGACACAGCTAACATGTTACAGGTGTGGGGGTGAACATGTGGCACGGGACTGTCGGTTCATCAATGAACAGTGCCATGGCTGCGGAAAAAAAGGACATGTGAAGAAGATGTGCAGATCCTTGCCTCCTACAGGCCAGCAGCAGTTTAAGGGGGGAGGGAAGCATAAGCCGTTTGTAAAAAGGGATAAAAAACAGTCTGCACACCACATAAGTGAATCCCCTGTGAATCTCTCTAGTGATGAAGAGGTGTTTACATTGCACAATCTAACAGAGCCAAAAATAGCAAAAACAGACCCCATTACTACTCAGCTAAACCTAAATGGTAACATGGTCAAATTTGAAGTAGATACAGGTTGCAGTGTGACAATTGTATCAAAGACTGAGTATGCTAAGTTATGGGCAGCAGCAGGGGGTACACCAGAGCTACAAGATTGTTCACTGACTCTTAAAACATACACTGGTGAGAGAGTCCCCACACTAGGTGCAGCAGAAGTAACTGTGCAGTTCAAAGACCAAACCAAACAGCTTCCAGTGGTGGTCGTAGCTGGGCCAGGGCCAAACCTGTTGGGCAGATCATGGATGAAAGAGCTGGGAATGAACTGTGTTCTGCTGAACAACATAGAACAAAAACAGATTACATTGCAAGAGGTGTTAAGGCAGAAGGAGGACGTTTTCAAAGAGGAACTGGGAACGTGGAGGGGCCCCCCAGCAAAAATATACGTAAAAGAAGGAGTTGCTCCAAAGTACTATAAACCCCGCCCAGTCCCTTATGCTATGAGAAAGAAAGTGGAGGTCGAGTTGGAGAGACTCACCAATCAAGGGATAATCGAGCCAGTGAAGTTCTCTGAGTGGGCTGCGCCGATTGTTCCTGTGTTGAAGCCTGACAACTCAGTGCGCATCTGTGGAGATTACAAGCTCACAGTCAACCAGGTGTCAAAGTTGGAACAGTATCCAATACCAAAACTAGAGGACCTGTTTGAGAAATTGTCCGGTGGTGAAAAGTTTAGTAAACTAGACTTGAGCCATGCCTATCAACAGGTGATGATAGATGAAGCATCAAAGCCCTATGTCACCATTAACACACACAAAGGTCTGTTCCAGGTGAACCGTCTGCCATTTGGGGTTTCTTCCAGTCCAGCCATATTTCAGAGACTGATGGAGAGTCTGGTGGCTGGCATCCCAAATGTGGCAGTATATTTGGATGACATTTTGTTGACAGGCCAAAGTGACCAAGAACATCTGGCCACGTTGCACCAGGTGCTGACACGTCTGCAGGAAGCTGGCCTTCGCCTAAAGCGCAACAAATGTGCATTCATGGAACAGGAAACAGAGTTCTTAGGACATAAAGTGGATGCCTCGGGACTTCATCCCCTACCACACAAGGTCAGTGCAATACAGAAAGCACCAGCACCCACTAATGTCACTGAACTGCGTGCGTACCTTGGCTTGCTAAATTATTACAACAGATTCCTGCCAAACTTGTCCACATTGTTGTCTCCCTTGCATGAACTGTTGAGAAAAGAGACAAAATGGAGATGGGAGACAGAACAAGAGAGAGCGTTTGAGGAATCCAAGCGCCTCATGCAATCGTCTGAAGTATTAGTGCATTATGACAGTCAAAAAGACTTGATCCTGTCCTGTGATGCCTCGCCCTATGGAGTGGGGGCGGTGTTGTCGCATCGAATGCCGGATGGACAAGAGCGACCAATCAGCTTTATGTCAAGGACACTGACATCAGCTGAATCCAACTACTCACAATTAGACAAAGAGGGCTTGGCAGTGATGTTTGGCATTCAGCGCTTCCACAAATACCTGTACGGAAGGAAGTTTGTCATTTGTACTGATCACAAACCCTTGATATTCCTCTTCAACGAGATGAAGGCTGTGCCTAACATGGCATCTCCTCGTATTCAGCGATGGGCTGTAACGCTGAGAGCGTATGAATATGAGATCATCTACAAACCTGGAAAACATCATGGAAATGCAGATGCCATGAGTCGCCTTCCTCTGCCGCAACCTGCAGCCAAGGAGGAACAGGAGGAAAGAGTGCTCATGATGGAGACTGTAACCCTCGTGTCCACAGTGGAAGTGAGCAGGTGGACAAACAGAGACCCTGTATTGTCCAGAGTTGCACAGTTGATACAACATGGCTGGCCAATGCACGACTTAGATCCAGCTTTCCAACCTTATTCTGTGAGAAAAACAGAGTTAAGTGTACAAGATGGGTGTGTACTGTGGGGGTCACGTGTTGTGGTGCCGCCACCAGGGCGAGAGGCCATGTTACAGCAATTACATCATGGTCACATTGGTATCACTAGGATGAAAGCTTTAGCACGGAGCTACTTCTGGTGGCCAAAATTGGACGCAGACATAGAGACTGTAGTTAAAAGTTGTGTCACATGCCAAGAACACCGTAACCTGCCTGCTCCAGCACCACTTCACCCGTGGGAGTGGCCAAGCAAACCGTGGCAGAGATTACACATTGATTATGCCGGACCTTTTATGGGACACATGTTTCTGATCTTGATGGACGCGCATTCAAAGTGGATGGATGCTTATCCTGTAACAACCTCCACCTCAGCCAGCACAATTGAATGCCTGCGAAAGAGCTTCAGTAATCAGGGGATACCAGAGACAATTGTGTCCGATAATGGCTCATGTTTCGTGAGTGCGGAATTCAAAGACTTTCTGAGGAAAAATGGTATTGAGCACATCACATCTGCTCCATATCATGCTTCATCCAACGGCTGTGCTGAGCGCGCAGTCCAGACGTTCAAGTCCATGATGAAAAAGGCAGGAGAGGGCAGCCTTACCACTAAAGTGTCGAGAGTGCTGTTTAATTATCGCATTACACCACAGTCCACCACAGGGCTCTCACCTGCGGAAATGTTGCAAGGAAGGAAGTTAAGGTCTACACTGGATCTGCTTCATCCTGATCGCAGAGTAAAGGTGGAGCGAAAACAGCTCAGCCAAAAGAAACATCATGACAAGCAGCAAAAAGGGAGAGGATTCCAAGAAGGAGATGCGGTGGTCACGAGAAACTTCAGCCATGGTCCTAAGTGGATTCCTGGTTTCATTACAAAGATCACAGGTCCTGTCTCTTACAAAGTCATGTTAGGAGATGGTAACATTGTGCGCAGACATGTGGATCAGATACTGTCAAGACCTGAGAAAGGGGACTGTTTGGAGGCAAAGGTCACAGAACCATTGGGACTGTCTGTTTCACCCACAGCAGTAAGGGATGCGTCAGAGACTTCCACTCTGGCAGGAAACGGCAGTGTTCAGGAGACACACCCCCAGAGTGTCTTAAGTCCTGCTCCAGACAAAGCAACTCCATCAGTGTCTGACATTCCACCTCCAGATGCTGCAGGGCTGTCACAACCTGTGGTAGCACCTGTGCGCCGGTCACAAAGGACTGTGTGCAAACCAAGTTATTTGAATGACTATGAGGGTTAAATTGATGGTTTAAAACGAAAAAAAAAAAAAAATAAGTAACTTGGTGATTGTTGTTGGTTATTGTTACTTTGAAATGTGTTGAGTGACAAACAAACCTTAAGTGCCTATTAATTGTTGTTTCAGTGTCAGTTGAGTATGTAGATGACACAATGTTATTGTGGGGCACGGAGAAAAACAGCTTAAGGGGGGAGGAATGTAGAAGAGTGACAATGTTATGTTATGACGGGAGTTGTCCTCAGGGTGGCAGCATAGGCTGGTTAGATTGGTTGAC
>JAOPJL010000116.1:11263733-11278208 GCA_027123545.1 Trisopterus esmarkii
AGCCTCCCTCAGACTCTCTCACTCTCTCACTCTCACACTCCGACACACACACACACACACACACACACACACACACACACACACACACACACACGGGCTTTGACTCTGAACTTTGTCATTCGAATAAAATTTGAATATTAAAAAAATATTCCAACGAATATTAGGCATCCCTTAATTTTCTGACCTTTTATGGGCATTATTTTTTGTAAATGTGTTTGCTTGAACGTTGTTTTCAATTCAGATTCCGAGGCTTCAGAGCATGTTTTTCTTCTGAAAACATCATTGCCTGCCTATTGACGTTGATTGGTTCGCCGCGGTGTTGGAATTACGAGGGAGCCAGAGGGAGCCATCTCCCATAAAGTGAGGACTGACTCCCATAAAGGCAACAAAGACAACAATCTGAGGGGGTCTCGCATATCTGAAGGTGTCTGCCATATGTGGCATTGTAATTTAATCTTAAACAACGCTCATTTATGCTCATATAGATGTTAGATTAAAATATACGCTACTATACGGGACGTAGGCCGACTCACTTCACGGATTCCTGTGAGACCAGGTCGCATATGTCAGGTGAAAACTAAATGTCAAGGAAAGAGGCGGTGGTTGAAAAAAATATTTAGATCGCTTAGTCAGTTCACTTGTTGCTTATAATGGTTTATTTGTTTGCCAGTATAATTTCATTAATTTAGATTTTCACACAAAATGTTATGGTAGAACTTGAAGAGGTTACGAATTCCTGCGCTTTTGTGCATGGTAAGGCTATGTGCTCCAACTTTTTTTCTGAGATAGAGAGTCCCCCTTAAAGTTCGCCAGAAACTTAGCCTACTATCAAGTTCACTCACGTGTGCCTATTGCTTTACAACATTGCCACCCTCTCCATCAATCAACATATTTTTGGGCTTCAGTGAACTAAGCTATTGCTTTTATAAATAAATAAACTGTTTGTTAGGCACGTTAGGCACTTTAGGCACGGCGTGATACGGAACTCTGCAAACTTAAGACGTCATAGCAGTTATGTATATGGCCATTATAGAACAAAGGACAGGAACAAAGTTAGGAACCAATCAGATCTGTTGATTTAAGCCAAACGTTTTATAATAATAAATATTTGAATATATTCAAATATCAATATTAATAAACAAACAAACTTCTAATAAGATTTTTGGGCAAAAGTCAAATCCCCAAGACACACGGGGGTTTCGCACAGCACATTTGTTAGTTAAGGTGGTGGGGTTTGCTGTCAGACCAGGGGGGCTCATGTTTTGCACTTAATGGCATGTGACTATGCACATACGGAGTGTTACGGCATGGCCTCTGACATACACTTCTGTTGGCCAAACAGAATGGATATCTTCCAGTGAAAGCCTCAGTGACAAGCTCAACAGGCTGTCCAAGTTTTACAAAGGATCAACCACTATTGCCAAACCCCATTCTGCCAACGTTTCCCCATTCCATCTACTCACCTGACAGATGGAATGAGATAAAAAAAAAACAGCCTTGTGCAACTGGTATTTCTGCCCGAGTTATTCAAGTGAACCACTTCCATAAGTACCATTCAAATTGTAAAAACATGCGTGTGTGTTAACCGGAAGGAAGTATTTCCTGGCATGGCTGGAACCAGTGGTGTAGCAGGGATTTTTTTTTTAGTGGGGGGACTGTGTATGACGTCATCAAAAAGGAATCCCGCGTATACTCGCAAGCACCATTCAGTACCAGTTAGAGGTTTTTTAATTGCCAAATATGGCAACTGTAACTAATCGACTAGTTTTGTGCTAATTTGATCATCAAAAAGTCTTCTTTTGTGAATAAAACGGTCAACAATTCAATAAGATCCAACAGTACAATTTTAATGATGCACACTATGGCTGCACGATCATGGCTAAAATGATTATGGCGATCATTTTGATCAATATTGATCAATATTAATTATATTCAATATTAAACTTGCAAATAAGGTGTTTATCTATGTGACCTCCTAGAAGCAAAATAAAAATGATTTCATTTTATTCAATGTACCCATATGATGAGATGATTTTAAATAAATCTCTTGATTTTGACCTCAATAAAATGGTGCCAAAAAAAAGGTTTATTAAAATAAAACTGCCATCACAGAATGCAACAGAATCATTCAATGCAGGACTATGCTTCACATTACTGACGGTGTTTATTGGACACATATCTTTGGCCAAATAGAATGCGATTGCATTGGTGATTTCAGCGTGTCTTTGTGACCTGGATGAATACGGTGTTGCGCTGTACAGGCTCCGTTTTATGGCCGTCTGAGTTGACGTGGGACAACTCGTGTTAGAAGCCGATGCAACACTTTTAGCCTTCATGCATTTGTCATACTCTATTTTGCGGTGTGCTTTCAGGTGGTGAATAAATTAGTAGTGTTGCCTTGCGGTGCTGACACAACTCTACGGCACTCTTTGCATATTGTTTGTTGCTGGTTAATATCGCTTGCGCTAAATCCAAAATATTTTTAGATAACGGACGATGCTCCGCGACGAGAAACAAACTCTTTGATTTCTGCTGCGTCAGACATTTTAATGTTGTTGCTTTTCTTTCAAAGTATTGGCTAAGCCTTGGCCAGACTCCCACCAGTAGATTTCAGGCTTCGCACCGCAGTGCAGTATTTGCTGTACTCACGTGTAAATGTAGCCTGGAAATCCAGACCCGCATCTAGAAAGCTGTAGGGTCTGGCAACGAGTAATGAAAATGGCTGACTAATAGATACTCACACTGAGCTGACTAATAGATACAACGCTTGCCGTATCCGGTCGGTAAAACAGCAACGCTTTGGCCCGCCTATATCAGATACACCGATGTGATTGGGACAGGGGCATCGGGGAGGGATTATATTGGTCGTTCCCAGAGTGGCAAATTCAAATTGTGCTCTCACGAGAACTCTGGATTTCCAGCGTAGTGTAAATGAGCCAGGACGTATACTGCATAGGCAGGGCACACTTATTTTCTATTTTTTCTTGCAGAGCATGCATTTTAAATATCGCGCAATCACGTACATTTTATCGTGGGAAGCCAATATCGTCATTGACCTAAAGATTTGATTAATTATGCAGCCCTAATGCACACAACAATGCACTATTTGGAACTATGTAACGATAGTAAGCTAGATGGAGAGGCAGACAGCTGACCGCATCGCGATATTTCTACGCGATAGTTTGTTGTTTTAGAATAATAATTTGCATGCGGACAGCTTAGCAATGATGATGTTTAGAAAGATCTTCTGTATAACGGCCGTTATCTGTCGGTCAGACACACAGGGCAGGTGAGTTTGCTGGCAGCTGCTCTTATTTTCGGCAACGCGTCATTAGAAACAAGCTTTCTCATCATTTCACACATTTTGAATCACGGGTCCAATCAATAGTATGTTGACATAATTTGCTTGAGTTAGGGTTGAATATGATATCTTTTTTAAGACGACTTAGCCATCTCAGACGGCCACTTTGACATGTTTCAAAGTTATGCAAAGTAGTGACAAGTTGTGGTGTGACGATGCAATCCCCCCCAACCCTTCACAAACATAGCGACGGGTCATTACATTGTACAACATTGTAATTCTTTGTTTTAAATGCATCTGAATCAGGGACGTCAGTTTTACGTAAGCCAATAAGGCTATGATACCTATACCTTTTAAAATACTGTAAGTGAATCGGGAAGCAGGTCAGGTACATTATTTTAATATTAATAGTTGCGGTCCGAGTTGCGGTTGGGTTGAAAACGTTGGGTGAGTGCGGGTCAATTATAAGTGTAGCCGCGTGTGTGCGTGTGAATGAGAATGACAGGGAGAAAGAGTGCTATGCGGAGAAGCCACACATTGGTATATGTATGGGGAACACCGACATAGTATAGTGTATTGTATAATGACTTGTATAATGTCGTGCATTGCATCGTGTATTGTGCTGGTGCATTATGGTACCTCTGATGACGGTGAGCACGGTATGTGGCTGGTCCAGAGAGAGGGCCAGACCCAGGGCCTTCAGGTACTTCTTCTCATGGAGAAGGTTGGAAAGCTCCTGCTGCCTGCACGTGACACAGCAGAATTATCAGCACCAAAATACCATAGAGGTTTTCTCTAGTTGACCATCCCCCATGGTAAACAAAGACTTTGTCAAACACAAGCCATTAGTGTCTGGGCTCCTTTTCTTCTTTTTTAGCTTGGTGTTAGTCTACTTACACGACCTGTATGAGTATGTCTCAGTTGATGTGTTCTCATTGCTCTTATGGTCAATACTATCAATTAATATACGTTTTATGATCAATCAGGACAACAGGTAGAAGGATTAGGTTGCAGCAAGATTTTGCTCTGGGCTCGGTCTGGGAACTTACTACCTCTTAGCGACAGATGGTTAGTCCTCTTGTTTGTTCTGCACTTTAGCCTTTCCCAGGACGCATTGTGGTCTTGAGCACATTGCTAGACAGCGACGACTGATTCATTTTCAGGCTACCTGACCCAAGAGCCCTGTGTGCGGTCAATTAGCCATTACATAATCCATATGACCATTTATGACATTAAGTGAGAGTGTCCATCCAGATGCAAGTTGCATGGATACACCCAACTAACCCAAATGCATCGGTGGTAGACTGGGGACATTGAATGCACGTCGCAAGTGCATTTAACCTATCTGTCGTGTTCGGGTCAAATCTGACCGATTTCCTACTTTCATCAATCATAAATATTGTATTTTATTGTCTCAAGGCCTTATGATATCCTCCACACTAGGCATTTGAACATATACAATTGCTGATCAACACTTTCATTGAATTTTGAGTGGTTGAGTCAACACCTGTGGTGTTCCGCCATAGGAAATGAATGGGTGACCCTAGATTGTGATAGATAGTACACGACCACTAATCCACCATCACTACCACAAGCACACACAATTTCTGTGTCTATTCTTTGTATATTCACTGCAGTTCATGTAAACCAGGAGTCTGAGACATTGTTTACAGCTTAAAGGGGAGTTTAAGCTGAAATTTGGTGATGATAAATTTCTTTGTGTTAACGTAAGAGTAGGCCTGGGCGATATGGCTGGAAGTCATATCACGATTTAACTTGATCATATTGAACGATAGATAACTATTGATCATTTTAATGACCTAAAAAGTCTAGGAATTATCATGCTGGATTTAAACACTTCTGTTTAACACTTAATATGACCTTCACCTGTTCTTCATTGATAAATACTCCAATGTCGATAGATCAATGAAAAACCCTCAAATACTGTGAATAAGTCTGGAACCGTGTTTGTGTGACAAACCAAGCTGCTAGTTTTATCAATACATATTGAACATTGATATTGATCAAAAGTCTATCACGATACGATAATTTATTGTTTTATTGTCCAGGCCTATGTAAGAGCAGTTAAAACAGGCTGGTCAAATTTGACCGGGAGTGCCAATATAAGGGCAGAGAAACGAACACGACACAAAGGTTAAACTTTTCTCGTAAGGGCGAACCGAGCACCCATACAGGTGGTGGCAAAGGGAGGGCCCTTAAATAAAGGTGCAAATGGAACTCACTTGAGTATCTGATCTTCCTGCTTGGCCTGCTCCTCCGCCTGCTCCACCTCAGTCACATCCTGAAGAAGATGCACATTTTCAATACATTATTCTTCTGTTAGCCAGTAGGTTTTGGTCAGGCAAGTGAAGTGATTGCTTTTTTAATGGCTTCCATTGTAAAAGTGTAGAATTTCCCTTTGCTTCATACAATTGAGTTGCAAACTTACTTTTGAAATAATTCCCAAACCAGCTTTTACAGACAATGGACAATGAACTGCTTCAAACAAATGTGAATATTTATGTGTATGTGAACGAGAGCCATTTAAAATTTATCAATTATCGTAGCAGACATTTCTGCTATGATAATTCAACAACATCAGGCTGTACCTTCCTGTTCTCCAGACTTTCGAGCTCCTATATTTAGACCTGATGGCTTGTTGAGATACCATAAGGCCTTTCTCACATGCACAGAATGCCAGAAATTCTGCAGATAATCCCCGGTGAGGCTGTATGTGTGAACATAAATGTCAGAATCCACCCCTCAGGAGGGGTCAACAGGCCTCTAGTGTAAAGTCCGGAGAATCTGAGAGCTGGAGTAGTCACATTAGAGACTACTTACATTTGGGTACTCATCGAAAAACAACAAAGTTGTGAAATAAGTACTTAATAATACCATTACAGTTTAAAAAGAACACCCAACTCTTGGAAGGGGGGCGTGTTAACACCATGGTATGTACAGAAGGCTATATGTATATGTGTCCACGAAGCATAACACTCGGACACTGATATAATAAAAAAAAAAAAAAAAAAAAAAAAAACACACACACACTGTAGCGGTATATACTATGTTATATCATCTTTCAACTTTCTTTCAGATGCCACAGTCAACCACTGCCCAGGGGCAGAGCTCCACACATCCACAAAAACTGCCGCTGGTACCCGTTTTCTCTATTGATTGGGGATTTATTTCAGTAACAGTGGCATTAGTAGTGGCCTAGTAATCAATGGCATTGCGTGGTCAATTGGTATTGAGGACCTGATTCTCATGAGTTCCTCCCGAGTTCTTTTGTGAAAGGCCATGATAATAAATTATTGTCATTATCACTATGCAACACCCCTGGGTCAATTATGTGATAAGGAGCAAAACTAGAATATTTCAGTGACTTAAAATAAATGAAAAATAAATAAATAAATAAACATTAAGTATAATAATAACTAGACATGTAACCCAAGCGTGTGGTTGCCAACTCGTCGTATGCACAATTTTCAAAGAGCATGCCAAAATGCTTATGGGAGCAAGGCTAATGAGCAAGCACGCAAAGTGTCAAGTCCCTGGGCCACTTTGAAACAGATTGATTGAATAATGGGCCGATTGATTAACTTTATTGAAAGCTAGCGCCCCCCCAAAGTCAAAGTTGTACTATACTTGGTAGAGAGTATCCAGCCATGCTTCGGGCCACAGCAACATCACATTCGAATCATTTGCTAAAGGAACCAATCAACTATATGGGGAGGATCTACTAACCTTCATGTAGAAGATCATGTTCTACATCAGTGTTTACGTGGATGTGCTCATTGAAAGCATTTAGAGGTTTAACCACCACAGTAGAGGATTTATAAAGAGGTGAAGACATTTACAAATCGACACCGTTTCTTGTGTTTTCTATAAGTAAATATAATAGCCAATATAATATATCTGGGATAGCGCAACATCGTGTGATAAAATGGGCTTACCGATATATCAGTAGGGCTCTACTTTTAACACGTATAGCAGAAGCTTTTATCCAAAGCCACTAACCGTGAATTAAAACAGCCAGCAGATAGGCGTTCGGTATCTTGTGAAAAGGTAGGCTGAGCACATGAAAAATCAAAAATAATCTTTTGGCTGGGCGTCATTAGAGATGCTCAGATTGATCAGACACCGATCATGATCGGCTGATATTATCAAAAAATCTGAGAACCCCAAAAGAGCAGATCAAGTGACGTAAATTACTCGGCATGACTCTATTTTTCTTGAGTGAAAAAAAAATTCTTCAGTGGTAGTATGAGTTCTCCCATCTACAACATTGTGCTACACTGCCAGGATTTCACAGGTTAGATGGCAAAGGAGGCAGTTTAAAAGGTGCCATGACATGCCACCAGGTGTGGTGTTATTAGCCGTTACAAGCCTTTTTGGAAATCAGCCCCTTAACACATCACAGGTGTGCGTGTCCACCTAGATGTGTGACGGATAGATGAGCAACGTTTGCTACCGTCCACTGGGTAGGCTGATGGACTGATCTATCCGGCACACATCTAGGTGGACACACCCACTTCCTGCCCCATATGACATCATATGGGGCAGACTTCCAAAAGGGCTTGTTACGGCTAATCACACCACACCTGGTGGCATGTCATGGCATCTTTAACAATACCTATTCAAATAGTATTGCATAATGGTTAATGTATTCCTACCCAACTCCTTTGCTTGCTTTTTTCAGGCTCTATAACATGTCTTGGAAAAACTAGTGCTATACATGCGTGCCTCCCAGATTAGTGTATTAATCTAAACATTTTGCCTCAACTATAGCTGGCGAGGGGTTTGGTTTAGTAGATTGTTAACCTTTTTTGTGACTCCTCTGGCACACAGTATTTCATTGCTCCACTGCACCAGCAGGCTTTATTTTGAGTAGAGCCTGCTAGTTTATTCACATTTTTTACAGGGCATAAGATATTTAAAGAGCATAATCTTTTCATGACATTTTACTCTACGTGTATTGAAACCACTCATACCACTATGCTCTTCTGTTGCACCAAAAGCTGTGCAAACAAGGTACAAAATATAGAGGTATTTATATTAAATATTTATGTTAACAGTTAGGAGGTTGGTTTAAACAATGGACTGATTTTAATATAGTCATAAGGCAGGCAATGTCAGAATTTGATTTCATTTTGGCATTTCTCCTGTTTGCCAGCAGATGTCCCACTTTGACAGGTTTCTAAAAATCCCAACAGCAAACCTTGACTCCTGTAATCTGAAAATGTATTTCTTTCCACAGCGAGTACTCACACCTTCACCAACGGCAGGGCGCGCTACAGCCAACAGACGGATCAAAGACAGGAGAGGGAGGAGAGGGCGGACGTATGTACACTGGCATTATGAACTCTAGGATTCATATACATCTTGGAGAGTATCAGGGTTTACCAAATGGAAGTCCAAGGAGACATAAGCCTGGACTGTATTTGGTTCCCTTCTTTAGCTACATCAGTTCAAACTATTCCTACTTCTTGCTTGTATTACTGTGTAAATGTACTGTCCCCTAAAAATAACTCAACCCACAGCCATTAATGTCTAATCCGCTTGCACCCCTAAGTAAAAATGTCCAAATCTGGGCCCATAGTGTCGATATTTTGTGTGGCCACCATTATTTTCCAGCACTGCCTTAACCCTCTTGGGCATGGAGTTCACCAGAGCTTCAAAGGTTGCCACTGGAATCCTCTTCCACTCGTCCTTGACGACAGCACAGAGCTGCTGGATGTTAGCGACCTTGCGCTCCTCCATTTCCATGATCCCCTCTCTTCAGAAACTGGGCCACAGGGCAGTATTCCAGCATGATCCCAACAACCCCAAACACACCTCCAAGACGACCACTGCCTTGCTAAAGAAGCTGAGGGTAAAGGTGATGGACTGGCTGAGCATGTCTCCAGACCTAAACCTGAGCATCCTAAAACGGAAGGTGGAGGAGCACAAGGGCTCTAACATCCATCAGCTCTGTGATGTCATCAAGGACAAGTGCAAGAGGATTCCACTGGCAACATGTGAGGCTCTGGTGAGCTCCATGCCGAGAGGGTTAAGGCAGTGCAGGAAAATAATGGTGGCCACACAAAAAAACAAAAAAACACTTTGGGCCCAATTTGGATATTTTCACTTGGGGGTGTACTCGCTTTTGGTGCCAGCGGTTTAGACATTAATGGCTGTGTTGAGTTATTTTGAGGGGACAGTACATTTACTGTTATATACTGTTATACAAGCTGTACACTGACTACTTTACATTGTATCAAAGTGTCATTTATTCAGTGCTGTCCCATAAATAGATTTAATAAAACACTTTTGTGAGATACTGTATGAAAAGGAAATGGAAGCCATATATTTTCAATGTTGACTAACTGTAGGTTGCTGTAGATGATATGGTTTAATTTCCTGTCTTGTTGTTGTGTAGGGTGGCTTCTCAACGTTCATTCAGCTGATGCCCATCCTTGTGCTGATCCTGGTGCCCATTCTGAGCCAGCTGATGGTCTCCACTCCACCCTACAGCCTGTACTCCAGACCGTACGTACATATTCAAATGTTGTATTCAATAATTTGGAAAAATAATGCACATTTCAATTGCAAATTGAAAATCGGAGCTTGCAACCTGACTTACTCTAGACTTAACTTCTTTGAGAAAATAAAGTGCTGTAAGGGCTGTGATGATTAATTGAATGCATGCTAGTTTGTTGCATTGTTATTCCATAAACAGCATTATAGCCATGCACATTAATGATTGATTTGTATTAAGTGGCCTCCAAAATGTGAAGATTCCTTCCTTCAAGCACAGAATGTCAAGCACAGAAGTGATTTTGGAATCCAATTTTGGAAACCATGTTCAGAGACGGCCGACCGGCAAACGCAACGGATGTACTTGTGTATTATGTCCCCGTCAGCATGAGTTAGCATGTGTGCGTCATCTCTCCCCAGGTCGACCGCGCAGACGGTGAAGCGGCAAACGGAAAATCTGCGCGTTGACTACTACGTCACCCGCGACTTTAGGTCTGAGTTCAAGGGCAACAAGCTGCATAACATAGAGAAGAATGTGGAAGAGGACTACGTGTCCAATGTTAGAAATAACTGCTGGAAGGAGAGGCAGACAAGTAAGTATCCCTGACCAACGACGAGACGCTCCCGAGGCTTGTTTTTGGAAAATGTCTTTGCACATTGAGTACATATGCAATTCAAACACTACAGGTTTATCTTGCCTGTGTCCCCCAGAAACAGACCTGCTGTATGCCGCCAAGGTGTACAGGGACGACCGAATGCGCAAGAAGGCCGAGCTCATGACCATGGACAACTGCAGGGAGCTGGACAGACTTAACGACCTCTTCCGAGGGGGATGAGCTGGGGACGACCCGTTTTAGATCTTATAAATGTATATGATAGATGTATGTACATGTTTTTTAAGGAAATATCTTTGAGGTAGACGTAAAGAAAATAAAAATGACTAAAATGCTTTAGCCTTACTGTTGAGATTTTAAGGAGTCCCGTCATCCCCTATTTTTCCTATTCCTATCCCTCAACCCTCTCCTCTCTTGGCCCAACCGTGTCCCGGAGTCTACCTTTTTTATTATTATTTTTTGTATTATACTGAACCATTCTCACCATATACTAGAAGCCTCCATGCATCCTGATTTTCTTTTTTCTGGAACAAAGGAAAAAGACACTTGATTGTAAAGTGGAAAGGGACTTGTGGCCAACAACAGGGATTCTTCAAATGTCCTCATCTCAACCTGAACATCTACATTTTCTGCTTACTGTAAAAAGAAAGAAAAGCTGTATTTATCATGGAGACTGTCGGTTTTTCTGAAATAGCTGTCCTAGCAGCTCTAGAGCGGCTTATGGAGAACATGAAGAACCTAATTGAATGCTTCCTGGCTACCAATCCACCCATGTAGATGTTTTGGACATGGACCGAGGACAGTACAACATTGATTTTGCTGCTGAAGAACATTGTATGTTGTCTACTCAAAATGTGAAGTTGGTGGGACATAGGCTGAAGGACTGCATTGAAGCTGTTACTATGAATACCTTGTTTCATTTTTGAATGTTTGGATTTTATGAAATTATTTAAGTAGAGAAACTTTCTTTAATGCTCGACTAATCATTTGAATAAAGTAGAATATGTGACCATATTGACATTGGTCTTATAATGCATTGAACCCATGCATCTGATCGATGCAGGCTATGTATGTACGCTGGTAATTGCTGTTTAGGGGATAGTTTGTGGTTACTTCATTGCGATTGAGAAACTCCTGTAGCAGTTAAGACTCTTGCTCTTGGCGAGATTAACCATTTGAGATACCTTTCTAACTTGATAACAAAAAGCAGCACCCTAAACTATTGACGGCGACACGTTGGCGTTTGATAAACGGTATCTAGGTCATCAGTACCACGTGATTCCACCGAGCCCGGAAATGACTTGACACTTGAGCAAGCTTTGCCACAATGTTCTGGAAGCGAATTAAGAAAACAATAAAGATGGAATACTAATTTATCAAAAGGGAAATAGCTTTAGTTGTCAGTCAAGTGCACTATGCGCTACCGCGACTTGATGGGTGTTTTCGGTTTGTTTTTCTGTGGAAGCATATTGCATGTGGGGACGTGTAAACAAGAACCCGAAACGCCAGACTGGCGAAAGACTTTAAAAACAATCCGTAATGGAGTTCACAAGATTGATACATATCTAAATATGGCGCTGGACCTGTTTGGCGGCTATGATGGTTTGTGCCAATATAAATGCACTGATGGTAAGCTATCTTTTCTGTACTCCTTGGCATATTGTAAGGTTTTCATTACAGTAGCTGGCTGATTAAATAGTACGTCGTATGTTGTAATTCTGTGATAATATTGTTAACAATCTTTCTCGTAGGCTAATGGTAAGTTGCATGGTGTGTCGTTCGCCCCTTGTAGGCTATCAGCCAGCCCCTCGCCCGGGCTACAGACCACCGCCCCCTAACGGCTGCGGATCTCCACTGTTTGGATTCCACGTGAGCCTCGATTACATTATGAATAAGCCAATTAGGAACGCATGAATTACTACAATATACCTGTGTGAATGTGTTGCCATGTACGCCAAACAAGAGTAATAAACAATACAAATGTCTGTTTGAAGTTTGACATAGGAATACCATCCATGACCAAGTGCTGTAACCAACATGACCGTTGTTACGACTCCTGCGGTCGCCAGAAACGTGACTGTGACGAACAATTTCAAGACTGCCTGGATACCATCTGCAGGAACGTGCAACAGACTCTGGGATTGGCCCAAGGGGTCCAAGGTAATAATAATCAGCTATAAGAAAATGGCATCAAAAAGCATTGACATCCATATACTTATAACTCTATTGAGCTCATAAATAAAAAATGTCTAGTAATCTGAAGCATCGACCAAAACAGCTAATAAATAAGGTATATGATTATAAATCACTATTGAACCCATTGATTTAGTTTGATGTTTCAATCCTTACAGGGATCATTTCAATGTCGCAGTATATTTCAGTAAAACCATGTATTTCATGTGTTTCATGAATTGTGACAAACAGATTTAAATGCACCATGAAGTGAGTACACATGCTAATCCCTGTAGGCTCACTATATAATTACCATGGTGGTGTATTGTCTAAACTGGAACATTATTTTCCCTGTGTGCCGCTGAGTGCTCATGTACTCCATATCTCCCGACAGCGTGTGAGTCAGCGGTGATTTTGCTCTTTGATGCAGTCATGCATTTGGGATGCAAACCTTATCTGGACAGTCAGCGGGAGACCTGCATTTGTCTGTTTGAGATCAAGAAGGAGTTGTGACCAACAAAAAACACTGAAGTGGGCCAAGTGCAAGTTGTTACCTAATTCACTGGAAAAAGGGCACAAAAAAAAGAAAGAGGAACTTTTCAATCATCAAAGTATTACTCAGGGTTTAGTGGTGGGGTATTTCTGGCAAGTGAATGTGGAATTGTCAGCATAACTTTTAATTATGTATTTAGATAATATTTGAATTCACAAGTCTGCAATATTGTTTAAATAAATTGCATTCAACTTAATGCAAATGTTTATGTGGGACTTGTAAGACAATAACCTATGGAAAATGATGAATAAATATTTGTGTGAAGATACAATTGTTGTCCAACCAGGAAACTACTGTATCTTACATCCTGCTCATTGTAATAAAACGTAATGGAGTCCATACAATTAAGTTAACGTTTGGATTAGGATTGTAATATTAAAGATGACATAATAATTTAGAGTTAATGTTAAACGGAACATGGTGCTGTGATACTGTCGCACCAATCAGACACACAGCCTTTAAAAAGGGAGCCATCGTTTTATAAATTACATTGTTATTCAATTATTGGAGGGATTTTACTTGCCCACAGTCCAATCCAATTGAAGCAGCAGTGATGTTTATGTAATAAATGAAATACAACATTGAATCTTTCATATATGATTATCCACGTAACTTCACTATATTGCTTGTAGTGGACCTAACTCCCCCTCCTCCCTCAAACCCCTCCCACAAAATTGGATCGTATGTTGGCATTCTTGAACAAACATTGGCCAACAGGAAAGACGATCTCCGAACCCTAACAACATTAGTGCACCTGCTGCTGGGGGCTTTCCAACTTCCAGCAACACGTGGCAATTAAATAATATTAAATAAACTTGGCAATTAGACTGTCAACTTCCATGTAAAAGAGGGATATTGTACAGTAGGGTTATGAGTGTAGGATAATAATGTGAACAGCTAGTAAAGTCGATGATAATCAAGTTTGTGGACAATGCAGAGGAAAAGAACAAGGAACCCAATTTGCCAGCTCCCTTTAGCAGAAGATGATCATCATATTTGTTTTATTTGTTTGTTCTTAATGTACGACTCTGAAAACTGCTGTAAGGCCTACCTCTTTTTGATTGTATATGTTGTTGAAATAAACATATCCAGCCTCCAAAGGAATTGGATTAAGACTTTTCTGGTTTATCCTATTCTTATCCACCCTCACTGGACATACCCCAAAGCTTGCGTCTAGTCTCTTGGGAGATTGTTAACAAGTGACGGAATTGCTTCGTATGAGGAAGTTTGTTCAGTTTTTATTTTCGTGTGTGCGTGTGTGTGTGTGTGTGTGTGTGTGTGTGTGTGTGTGTGTGTGTGTGTGTGTGTGTGTGTGT
>JAOPJL010000116.1:11438985-11450660 GCA_027123545.1 Trisopterus esmarkii
CACACACACACACACACACACACACACACACACACACACACACACACACACACACACACACACACACACACAGATGGAGGTTTCAGTTCACATTACCTCAGACATAATCCTTTCTGCAAGAAGGCAAGACAACATTTTCAACACTGCAAATGGCACATCGAACGTTGGTGGGATCCTAAAACGACCGTACTACGAGGGCCGGAGGGCGGATCTCGGTACGCGAAAACCGCACGTGGGGCGTAACCTAGATGTAATGTCAGGTTCATTAACAAGGGAGGCTCCAGGCTTTGAACATTACAGAGGAGCACTTCCAACAGCAGAACCGGCTGTGTGTGCGGTACGGCCGGAGGTTTAAGTTGACTTTAGATAGGCCAATAGTCCCAAATATAGCAAATTGAGGTTGGTCATATGGCGAAATAAAATGGCAAAGTTAAAAAGGATATCAGGCCTATTTAATCCAATTAGCAGAAGGCATCCAAACGCTGTGCCACTTCGAAATACTACACTATATAACATAACATAAGATAACATAAAATACACGATTGAAGTAGGAGCATAGCCTACAGTGGTAGGCTATTATGACCACCTGTTGAATGCTGTTAATTAGAAATATAAAGGGCTAATTAACGTTATCGAAATAATCTCTATTGCAAATAGTTTTAGGTTACAAAAACGTCACATGTCACTATAGGGATACTTTCTGTTTGACATATATATAGAAGAAGACATAATTAAGGCTACTTCATAATCTGACGCAAATAGTAAATGTTTTTCTTAAGTAGCAAAATTGATGACAAATGTGGCGTTATCTAATGGTGACATCATGGCTGCTAGACCGCGTCTGATTCCGTGCAAACATGACGTTACGTTTATTCGGTCCTACCTGGATCGGGGGTCCTCCTAGGGGGTCGTAATGTAGTTCCAGTTCCTTCTCTCAGAATGTCTCCTGTTGCGCCTTGCTCGGTGTGCGTGTGAGAGATGTAGCGCTACTTGCACCAAGTGTAGGCTAGGGCTGGCTCGTCGTCCTCCTCTGAGCCCTCCTCCTCCCCAAGCGCATGTAGTCATCAGCACCATCTCCATCCATCCTCATCTGGAACAGAGAAGCTGCACTGTCATTAAGTCACGAGCACAGCCTCTAACTAGCCACTGGGCGAGTCACTTTTAAACTCTATACCTTTAAATCTCACACACTACAGGGTCGTATTAAACCCGGGACTCTTTTCAATGCAAATAGATTGTCGTGCCTACATGTTCACGAATAGCGAAAGCTTTTTATTAGCTCTGTATGGATCCATGAAAACATCAAAGAATATATATATATAGTGAAACGCACCGCAACATCTAGGGAAATGCAAAGAATATATAAGCAGTCGGGGCAATCGGGGCACATCTCACACTCTTATAATAGTCGTTGGCCGTTATAACGTTTATAAAACCTAAAATATATTAAGAAAATGGTAATAACATAAAATTAAAAAAATCCATGGACATGATCATGATTCGAGTGTACATGGTCTAGCAAACCTAGTTTAAAAATGAAACATATCCGATGAGTTAGATTACTACATGAACTAGCCTACTTTTCACTCTCTGCCATATGACCTATTCAAAATACCTAATAATAGACTAACCTATTTAATATATATTTGTGGCCGTTTTTACAGTCATGCGTTAAACGGCAGAGTATTTGAAATGGCAAAGTTGAACTCTACAAACGAATAAAAAAATTATCCCATGCATGGTTTCAGAGATAGGACACATGTATTGATGTATTTACAGAGAACGGGCTCCGGTCTAAATACGTACCTGATCACGTCACTTCCGTCTAACCGTGCGTAGATGCCTGGAAGACCTCTCCACGGTCCCTCCCAACATCCGTCTTACCCGGAGTCGGACTCATCTGGGTATCTCAATATTGTACAGTACGTTCCTTCGTTTTTTTTATTATTTTATTATTTTCTCAACGGTTACCTGGAAAAGACCAATAGGAACTGCCAGCCATGGAGACATCTGGCAATTCGCACAAGAAGCCGAAACTAAGCAATTCGCCGGAAAACTGGGTGAGTAGCCGATGTTATCGCCACGTCCACCAGCAGCCCGTTCACTATAACTACTACACTAGCCGACATGCTAACCTAGCTACGCTGTTGCACTTAGCCACCAACTCTTCGCCTTTATTTCCTCTACTTCCTTTTCCTTTGACTGACACGCTTTGATAATAAGTTATTTTGTCTTAGCTACGGCAGGCCAAGCTATGATTTGCAGCTTCAGTACAACTGCTGCCGTGTTCGTCCACTACAGTGGTTTATATTGGGGTTTCAAACGAGTCCGATTATAGGCTATAACGTTACCCTATGTTCAGGGTAGGACCCCCTTTCCCCTAACTGATTGTCGCTTCCTGCATATCCAAATCGCAGCTACGATAGCATGAGTTCATTCATATGGGGTTTGTCCTGTTAGATCGGAGAAGCGACTGTAACGTTTTTTTTTTTCCATATGTATTAACGGAGAATTGTCACATTTCAGGGAATGCACAGGGCGACTAATGTTACCTACCAAGCCCACCATGTCAGTCGAAACAAGCGGGGACAGGTTGTGGGCACCAGAGGGGGCTTCCGAGGCTGTACTGTTTGGCTCAGTGGTATGTTCTCGGTCCAATGTTCCTTTTCTTTATTACCACAACAATCACAACCTTATGTTGGTAAGAATTCGAGTTTCATGTGTTTGTCGTTTGCTCTCTGCCATTAGGTCTGTCTGGTGCTGGCAAGACCACAGTCAGCATGGCCCTAGAGGAATACCTGGTGTGCCATGGCATTCCCTGCTACACCCTGGATGGAGACAACATCCGCCAGGGGCTGAACAGGAACCTGGGCTTCAGCCCAGGAGACCGCGAGGAAAACATCAGACGCATCGCCGAGGTGGCCCGGCTGTTTGCTGACGCAGGGCTGGTCTGCATCGCCAGCTTCATCTCTCCCTATGGCAGGGTGAGTGGAAACCATAGCTTGTGACCACAGACATGTCCCTATTTGTATACAACTGGGGTACTTGAATGTACAATGTTAAAGGTGCTGTAGGTAGATTCTAAGAGCTATACTTTTTCTGTAATTTGCCGGAGCCATCCTTCCACTAATAGTGAGTGAAATGTCCTGTGAATGAGCACAGACACGCCTGCTTCTGCATGAGACATTAGAGACATTATACGGCTCCCGGTTCATTTTTGGATGTTCACAGAATCCATGTGCCTGTCAATTACAGGAGCAGTAATGCAAGGCTTCTCAAGCGTGTATTAAAGTGGAGGGGAAGGGATTTTTTTTTTCACCTACAAATTCTTGAATCTTACCTAATATACATTTTAATGTAAAATGTCATTCAAAGTTTTCAGTGAAATTCCATTATACCCTTTTTAAAAGTTCCTAATGATCTATTGCAGTCTTTCCTCCAATTCTAATCTTAATGTTACTGTGTCGTGGTCCTAGCTTGTAGTTATAGCCAATGGAATAACATTGTTGGTATAACACAGATAACATTTCACATCAGATCACAATACAAATCAATCAACTCTAACTCGCTAAGCCAGTGGTACACTCTAGTACACAAAATGGCAGTTACTTTCTTCCTCTAATATGTTCCATTACTATGTTCTGTTACTATGTTCCGTTACTATGCACTGTTACTATGGTCTCTTTCTATGTTCTGTTAGTAACAGAACATAGTCAGGGAACATAGTAACCGACTGTTACTATGTTCCGTGACTATGTTCCGTTACAATGTTCCATGACTATGTTCTGTTACCATGTTCCGTGACTATGTTCTGTTACCATGTTCCGTTACCATGTTCCGTTACCATGTTCCGTTACCATGTTCCGTGACTATGTTCCGTTACCATGTTCCGTTACCATTTTCCGTTACCATGTTCCGTTACCATGTTCCGTGACTATGTTCCGTTACCATGTTCCGTTACCATGTTCCGTGACTATGTTCCGTTACCATGTTCCGTGACTATGTTCCGAGACCTATCACGTTACCAAGCTCCATTACTACGTTGTGTCTTTCAAGTTTCAAACAAGTTGGTTGATGTATCATTGGGTCAAGTAATTGAGCCGAAACGACAATATAAAAAATTATATATCTATAACTAGTTTGCAAACGGGCTGTTTGGGTTATGCTTTAAGAGACATTATTATTTTGGAAATCACTCACACTCCTCTTCCATTAAAGTGGCGGAGCCGCCACTTTACTTCACATAGAGCAGAAGAAATAGTCTTAGATAGTCTTAGACTAGTCTTTATATATGCAAACCTAAAAAATATAACCCATAGAGAGGGAGAGTAAAGCCCACTCTCCGGTGAGAGGCAGGCTGGTTATTATCCTATAACCACGATCAATGAAACAGGCTATATGTTTATGGTTAAGTAAAGCCTATCTTTTATCGAGTCGGGCGGAAAAAAGAGGAACTTTAAATGCAGAAGTCATTAATTGTCTAAGTGACTGAACATAATGACGGCACAGCTTGGCCACAATTTGACTTGTGCTCAATCGTTTTTGCGGCATGTTAACAACTCCTAGTTGTGACATCCGACAACAAGGAGCCGCTCGTCTGTCCCACGCTGCTTGACTCACATTGAAAACTAGACACGTTGTCGCATGTGCTTTTTTCTGAAGAACATTTGTGTGGTTGCGTGAGCCAACTCGTCCTGTGGGCAATATTCTGTGAAATGTTCTGTGAAAGGGTAATGACAGCGAGGTTAATGAGCAGGCACGCCAAGTTTCATGTCCCTGGCCGCTTTGAAGCGGCCTTGATCAAATAACGGGGTTAGTCATTTTTTCTTCGATTGTGGATTATAATGCCCCCCTGTCAACAAAGAGGTCCTTTTACTTTTTGGATGTCTGCTTATACGCTGTTTTTATACGTGTACCAACTTTGTCAACTCTGAGTTGTTCGCCTTCGGAATGGTTGAAGTCAGCATTTTTTCCCCATTGACTTCCATTCTAAAAATATTGCTTGGTGTTCATTTGAAATTGACCCTTGGATTACTTTTTTTTTTTTTAGCTATGATTACAAAACTTTCCAAATGACCTAAGGGGACAAGTTATAGAGCTCCTGAGTTCTCTGAAGTGGACCTGTGATAGATTGAACAATGGTAGCTAATTTGCATAATCATACCCTCATAAATTGGCCTCTCTCAGCCATTACTCAGCTATTTTTGGAACAGTCAAAATGGAAATAATACCATAAGGTCGGGCAGTATTAAGGCGTATGTGGATAAACTTTTGGGTCATTGGGTTTACGGGTCAGGTCTCATGATTCTTTCAAGTTTTTCCAAAACTTTCAAGGTACAGAAAAAAATTATGTAGACGTTATGTTTCCTTGAGGCAAAAAGATTCAGCATGTCCAATAAGGCCCAGAAACCAAGTTTCAGACTTAATTTATAAAAGGGGTGTGGGGTGTGGCCACATAGGTTTGACCACGATTTATAGCGCCCCCTGTGGTCAAAACAGTTAAACTTTTTTGGAGACCTCCTTACATCCGGGCTACGTATGCCTATTTAATTAGACAACTCCCAGGTGGTTGGATTTTAGTGTTTTTGCCCGATTCCGTTACCATGTTAAATAATAATATTATAAATAAAAAGAAGTCTGCAATGGTTGGTCTCTAAAAGTAGATGCGCACTGCATTGATATATGCCCAACTTTTTGGTAGTGCTTTGGTGTAAATGCCTCCAAAGCTGTCGGAGCAGATAGTTACAAAAAATCTGCGAAAGAAAAATATGAAATATAGGATGATGACAATAGTGTGGCTTGCTTTGCAGACCGTTATGTTGATTGCCCAGCCCTAGTAACTTTACTTTGTTACATCGCTATATAACATGTAGATGACAAAGTATACAAATGTAATACATTACATACATACAAAGTTTCAGCTTGCTTCAATGTGATTGGTCCCCTGTCATCCTGTCCTCCAGGACCGCCTCAACGCCAGGAAGATCCACGAGGCGGCTGGTCTGCCGTTCTTCGAGGTGTTTGTGGACGCCCCACTAGATGTGTGCGAGCAGAGAGACGTGAAGGGACTGTACAAGAGAGCCAGGGCTGGGGAAATAAGAGGTACGTTTTTAATCCATAATTGATACATTAAGATACCTCACATATCTCGAGATATCCCATCACCATGCACTGAGGTGGGCATGACGGTGAGGAGAGAGAACATTTTGTAGAAACGTTGCTATTTTTACAGTATTGTGAGTAGGTGAAATATAAGCACATAAATGTATTGAAAATGTCGACCTTGGCTGACCGTTACTTTTATCAACACAAGCACAAGCAATTAAGTTGTTTATACCCCAGCATACTTTTAACCTCTTGCTGTCATTTTGAGGCAAATAAATACAATAAGATGCATACAATTATTTCCAAAAATGTTTTTTATCACACTGTTTGGCGTACATTTTATTTATCTTACAGCCTTATCTTCAGCTTTTGTTTTACGAAAGAGAGATTTTCTAGATTTCTTCATGGCAGTCCCAGCTATCTCCCATCTGGTGTGTCCTGGAAAGACGCCATTAATCCCATTTAGGATACGTATCCTTACTGCTCCGCAGCCTCGGAGTGTTCTGTACTCCCCTAACACCCCTAGCTTAGCGTTTCAACTGATCGATTATCTCTGGCTCAAAGGATTCTGAATCAATATTCTAAATCATTTATTTTTGCCACATTTTGAAAGGGATATATTACAAGAGATATGTTTAAGAAGCATCAGACTCTCTGTTGGCATATAAAGTAGGTGGGTATCTAGGCTAGCTGTTAGCATCTAAAGCAATCCTTTGCTTCTGCATGTGTGTATAAAGTAAACAACACATTGTTTTCACCCCGAGGGTTATTGATACAGGCAATTTTCCAGCATGCAAGTGCTGCCATAGTACGTGCAGTTACAGGACCGCACAGCTAATGCACCCAATCTGATGGATTCAGATTGGCTGCATTAGCCTACCCCCCCCTGTGAAAGGGATCCAGCATAAAGAGGCCTTGCCAGGATAGATAAGCCTATAGTGCAGATGGAGGAACTAATTGTCCGTCATAAATAAAAATAAGGAGCATGATAAAACACTTGATGTGTCTGCTTGGCCACAACAGGGAGCATCCACGGGAAGCTCTTTGAGCGATAGCGGGGCACAACCACATAGACCACCAGACAACCTACCTTATATTAGATCCAATATAAAAAGCTAAGCAAAGGTCCACCTGCATTTATACATTACTGTCATCCATCTTTAATTAGGTCATACATCTAAAATGGAATCTTCTGTTTCAACCGTTTGTTTTATTTAGATTGGTTAGCCTTGGTGTCTCCTTGTTTAAAGGGGACATATTATACCACCAGGTGTGAGTGTGATTAGCCGTTACAAGCCATTTTGAAAATGTGTCGCTTCTGACATCACAGGTAGGCGTTTCCACCTAGATATACGCTGGATAGATCAGTCTACCAGCCTACCCAGTGGACTGTAGCAAACGTTGCTCATCTATCCGTCATACATCTGGGTGGACAAGCCCACCTGTGATGTCAGAAGAGGCACATTTTCAATACGGCTTTTAATGGCTAATCACACCCACACCTGTATAATGTCATCTTTAATTTCGATTTTCTTTGTTATGGGCTTTTGTGCTATTCTTGAAAGGAGAGTTAAGGGGATAGGAAGTATATGTAGCATAGGACTGGGGAATTTAACCTGGGTCCCATACTAAAAGTATTGTGAGGTGGTTCACGTACTCTCACGGTTGAGACGTCGAGCACCCCCAGCAGTGTCACTCACTTCATATTAATTGTGAAGTATAAACGGGCACTTCTTTGTAAACACGCGATTCATTTGTTAAATCATACTTTTGTGTTGCAGGTTTCACCGGCATCGACTCAGAGTACGAGAAGCCAGAGGCTCCAGAGCTGGTGTTGAAGACAGACTCTTGTAGCTTAAACGAGTGCATACAACAACTGATTGACCTTCTTCAGGAGAGGGTGAGGCACACGATAAGCTCGCAGTTATCAAAGATTTATCGTCAAAGTCAAACATAGTCGTTGTGTTTTTCCACTTTTCGATGGAGCTTTAGATTAGCTTCAAGGAATATGAACGTTTTTACAAACTGTACTGTTCTACACTGCATTGCATCTATACACCACTAGAGGGAACTAAATCCTAATGTATGACTTTTCGTTGTTTTTTTTTCATTGACATGAGATGTAGATTGTATAAGTCAATAGTCGGATCATGGTTATATCAGTCACTCCGAATTCTCATGTTGAACCCTTGATTATCTGATCGTCATATGAGTTATTCTGTATGGACCATGCTGAATTAGTTGCATGTTGTTTTCATTCATCAGGACATAGTTCCTGTGGATGGTTCCTATGAGATTAAAGAGCTGTATGTCTCGGAAAACAAGTTGGACCTGGCCAAGGCAGATGCAGAGACTCTACCTGCCGTGCAGATTGGCAAGGTAACAACTGACATATCACCTCTTTCTCCCAAATACTGGTCAGTCTTTCCAGAACAGATGTATGGAGGCCTTACACTTTCAGGAATGATAGGGTCTACACATGCCTCCTTGACCAACACCTGAGAGACAAAGGCAGAGGAAGAGAAAGTTGTGCGCTGGCGTGGACTCTAGCCACTGGGCAGTTCCTCCAGGAGTTCCCTCTTGTTATGTTCATCCATCCAACCAAAGACATGTCGCTGGAGACCTGACAACGTCTCCTCACCACAGCCAATCATTCCCATTAGCGTTCAGCATGTCAGCACTACCTCAGAGCTACCAAGCCCAGCAAGCGTCTCGTGTGGCTCATGGCATTTGATTTCTCCAGGTGGACATGCAGTGGGTGCAGGTGCTAGCCGAAGGATGGGCCACGCCCCTGAATGGCTTCATGAGGGAGAGGGAGTACTTGCAGTGTCTCCATTTCGACTGTTTACTGGATGGTAAGTGAGCAGTCCCGCTTGATACTTATTATTATTATTAATTCGTAGAGGACTACTATAATATTCATGAATTACTTATTAATCACTATTATTATGCATGCTGTGTGGCACTGCTGTGTGGTTACCAAGGTTACCAGTTAGCCTTAGATGGAGCCAGAGGCTCTCAGAAGGAGCTGTGCCAGGGTAGTTTGACAGAGAGCGATGCCATACCGACCCTTGATGCTAAATTGGAGGTATATCGACGGTTCCTTTCTCAGCATTGTTCCAAAGTTTACGCTGAATCCATACGGCTCATTTAAAAGTCTTCCCTTGCCTTAGTTTCCATTCGGTTCACAATGAACAGTTTAATACATTATTCAGACATTGAGACAGGTTTAATATTTTTTTATCTGATATTTGCATGGTTATTCTTTACTCAATAATGGACTGTAAAAACGGCAACGATAGAACACGAAAGACAAAAGGCAACATCCTGCAGTCAGAATGCCCTTTTTGTGTGCATTTTTATTCAATTCCAAGCAGTCTCTTGAACACTGCTAATAAGGTCAAACTTTCAATTCCAGAAGCATCAAAAACCCTTTTAATTGCACTGTGTGTGCAGGGACCCCGTTATGATGTGTGTGTTTTTAACCATATGCTCAAGACTTGTTGTTCCCTACTCCTGCCAGTGTGTTGTGTTGTTTCCACACACAACAGCCCATGTGGTCCATCAGATCACACTTCTGCTCCACGTTGCGTCTCTTACATCTCTCTAATGGGACTCAAATTGGTTGAATTGGTGAATACACAACCAATTTTTTTTGTGTAAGTTCATTAAATGTTGGGAAAAACGGTGTGTTCAATAATTGGAAAAAAGGTAGATTCTGTGGAGGTTTTTTGTTGAGGGAGGAACAGAACACTGAATAAGCAGAAAATTAACTGTTGCTTTCAATGAGAAAAAGAGGAGGAAATGGTCAGATGTGTGTTTCAGCCAATGGCTCAGGGAGCGTTTTACAGAAGAAAAAAAGTGACTGCATACTTTTGAGAAACACCCTCTCCTGTCGGCACCTTTGTATTGTAATTGTGAAATAATGGGAATTCTTTCATTCTTGGACTTAATGAAACAAAATAAAATCATTTTGGCTATCCCTTTGTGACGGCCCAATACGAGTTACTCTGGAACCGTTGGAATGATGGCAATTCCCAGAACGGAGTCAATAAAATTTTATTGCTCATATGACCTCCGACCCATCAGATGTGTTATCGCCCAACATCTATCCTCCCCCTGCAGCACAACTGCCAGTAAATCGCAAGGAATACCCTCCGAAAGCAGTGCACTTGTTAAATAATAACTCATAATAATTTATAATTCGTCTACGGCTACAACTTCAACTGCTCTGTTTCTGCATTGCTTACGTCCGCAACCAAACCCCAGCCCTTGGTTCTGTCCCAGTGGCCTGTTTGTAGACAATTAGCTGGGCTTTTTACTGGACACTAGCGGAAAAAAAGATGGTCGGAGGCTCCTCGGGTTCCCTCTTGTTTGTCCTGGAGGCGGGAAACCCGAGGCGAGGAAGGGGAAGAAGCCTCCAGTATTGATTGACACTACAAACCATAATTTGTCGATGCTCAGTTCCTTCCTTCTCAGGATGTCGCCGTCGAAGACTATTGAAATAATAAAAAAACGTTGATGTCACGAGGAAGGAGTGATTCTTTCCCCCCTTACAATAGGTCAATAACGGATCACTGCACTGCACTGGGGGGGGCAGGAAATGAGAAAAGTGAAATTGTATCTTTTATGAAAATTAACGAATCATGCAATAACAGGTTTGAGTCTTCAGTGTGTGTGTTTTTGTGTGTGTGTGTGTGTTCCTGGGTACAAGTGGTGTGTGTGCGGTAGTGGGGGGAGGGGGGCGGGGTTGCAGACATCATCTGGGTTTGTCCTCTGAAAAGTGTACCGGTTGTGAAAGCCTGAAATATCTCTATGGCCTGGGAGATGGGTTGGGATTCAGGTCCTTTGAAAGAAAAGCAATACAGTCTGAAAGCCTCACTAAGTACTTCATATAGGCTGGCTGTGTATTATTAGCCTCAAGGAAAGGGTATGAAATTACTAAGTCAATATCTTTTATTTTTTATAATTATTAGTGAATCCGATTATTAGTGAATCCGAGGCCAGGTAGAGATACATGCAATATATTCCAACATTATTGAGCAAGACAGCTCTATAATATTGAGAAATGTTTGTTTTTGTGCTCCTGCCCTTTTCTGTTTATTGGTTATTGACAGCCTTCTGGGAACCCCCAAGTGTTCAACCCCCTGAGCAGCAATCTGTTTTATGCTCTCTCACTCGGTCTCATTCTTTCACTCACTCACCCTCTCCCTCCCTCCCTCCCTCCCTCCCTCCCCAGGTGGAGTGATCAACCTGTCAGTGCCGGTGGTGCTGCCCGTGTCCGTGTCGGATAAGGAGCGTCTGGACGGGGTGACGGCCATGGCCCTGGTGTACGAGGGACGGCGCGTGGCCATCCTGCGCAACCCCGAGTTCTATGAGCACCGGAAGGAGGAGCGCTGCGCCCGCCAGTGGGGCACCACCTGCAAGGACCACCCTTACATCAAGGTCTTGTCTCTCACTTACTCACTCACTCACATAATGTCACTCACACTGACTCACTCACACACACACACACACACACACACACACACACACACACACACACACACACACACACACACACACACACA
>JAOPJL010000116.1:11511360-11525928 GCA_027123545.1 Trisopterus esmarkii
AGAGAGAGAGAGAGAGAGAGAGAGAGAGAGAGAGAGAGAGAGAGAGAGAGAGAGAGAGAGAGACACACACACACAGTTTGGTGATTGTGTTATCAGCTGTGGATGCATCTACACCACCATGCAGGCTCCTGGGAGACACATCGGTGATCTCAGGATAGAGCAGACTCTAAACAGGAGACCATGATGACAATGATGTCGCCCCGGGCTCTGGGGATCTGGGTCCGACCCCAAACCAACCCCCCCCCCCGCCACAACCCCCAACCCATGACCACCACAGATGTCAAATGAAGATACAACCTATTGCGTTACCAATCTACCCTATTCCCAGAGATTATGTCCCTCTTTTATTATTGCCTTAAGTCTTAAGTCTTTTGACTTCAGCTTCAGGCTCTCGTGTGTGCAACCTAAAACAACATAAGCAGCAAGACTTTGCCTTCTCATTCTCTGGCCAGCATGTCTAGTAATTAGACAGGATTACCACATCCCTGTTTACTCAGGCCCAAGAGATGTTCTCAAAAGCGAGTGATGAAAACACACTAAAACTAGGCGTTTTTTTCTAAAGCACACTGCCGCTCCGAGTATAAGAAGGGTCACCAGACAAACCGATCGGATAAGAAGCAGAGGAATAGGTTTGCACCATCCAGAAAAAAACCTTGTACCTCGCTACCCTGCTTCTCCACATGACTTCACTTGAACTTGAAAACTCACTCCACTGAAGTGCTTGGGTTCCTGGGGGTGGTGGGCGTTTGTCGTCGCCACTTGTTACTTCATCCACAATTGAACTGTTTGGACGTATACCGTCAACATGAAAGGAAGCCCAGAGGGTCATTCATCACCGGCACTATGGGTTGTGAAACGCCAGACTGAGTGTTGCAACCATGATATGCTAGTGGTGGGGCTCTGCCCTCCTGTGGTCACTACAACTCCTGAAAGGCATCCTGGGAAGCTTGTGAATGGATTAAGAGATTAAAAGGGTTATCGACAAAGTCATTAAATGTTACCGATAAGGATTTTTGTTTGATGTACTGTTGCAATGACGGTACCATCATAGCAATAGCGCATCAAACAAAAAAAATTCTTATCCTTATGCTGATCCTTATCCAGACATAAACACCAGTGTCTTTGTTTGGAAGACTCACTTAGTAAGAAATGAAGAATTTGTAAAGAAGAAAAATGTTGAAATGTTGAGCAAAAACAACATGTATTTTTACCATTAAATAATACTTGGACAACATCTTTTCATAATTTATTTTCCTGAAATCCATCACCATGGTTTACTAATCAAAGTCCAATGGGACATAAAATACCAGACAAAACACACAAAAGAATTCCAAGTGGTTTCTAATAGGTTTTCTCAAACTGTGTGAGAGATGCAGCAATAATCTTTGATCGTGGGCGACCCTGGCAAGGCATGAAACCACCAAGGAGGCCTGCATGTTTTTGAAACACATTCAAAATATGTCCACTGAGAGCCTGAGATTTTTGTGCATGCTGTTTGTTTCACCCTCAAACATATTCGTCAGTACCTCCATCTGCTGACACTAGCAGTGGTTCTCAACTGGGGGGTCTCGACCTCTAAATGGGTCACAAGGGCATTTAGAGTGGGGTGCAGAGCATATACCAAACCTGTATCTTTAGAGCGAAGGCCTTGAATTAGCTAATGTTTTGAAGGTTAATTCAGGTGTCAATGGCTAACTTTTTCAGTGAGTTTAGTCCCAATTGTGGTTGTTTTTGTTTGCTTAATATTTCTTATATTACATGAAGGCATTGTTGATTACTACAATATAAGTTAATATATTTATTTTTGGCTCCTGTCTTAATGACTAATGACACATGTTGGTCCTCAGGCTGGACCAGCTCAGAACACATGTGCTAACAATGGTGCTGGGAAATATCAGAGCTACAGGAAAACATGTGATCTGGATAGTTAAGATGTGATGCACCCTTAAAGGCAAGATATTTGAGATTGTTGAACAATCATTCAAATATAAATACATGTAAACCTATGCACCAGATTCAAGGTTCAATTTTGGAGGTCCATTTTATGCTAAAAGTAACCCTTATATAATGCCAAAAGGGTAAATCGCACCCGCCCGATTGAACATACTGCCATTAGACTACAGAGAGTTTTTATTCCCTCACCATAGCAATCAAAAAGAGAACCATGAATCACCGATGTACAGGGCTTGTTTTGGAGAATTAAAAAAGAACAAAACAAAACAACAAAACATTTATCAAGTTGACAACCATATGCATCAAAGAAAGGCCTTGAAGTCATCAAAGAGCGCATGAACTCTTCATTCATATCAAACATAATCATGAAATATTGTAATGCAGATCTAGATCGATGAAGTTATTTAAAAAATATGAATCAAGAGCAAACAGCCAGAAAATTCCCGTTCCATAATGGAAGCTGTCATGGATTAACTTTCCATGACAGCTTTCCATGAAAGAGTTTGCCGCTAAAACGTTTACTGGGGTATTGGAAAAAATCGAATAACCCCACCAACATCCCTTATGGACTGTGGTGTTTCAGGAGCTTTTGGTTCTTGTTTTACTTTCCTCGATAGGTCATAATATCGTTAGACATCTTAGCAGCAAAAAAAACAACAAAACTGGAAACAAAACGCAGACTGGAAATAAGAGAAAAGTTTCCTGTTCATCACGGTAACAAAACACGTCAAATCTGAGCGCCTGAATCATTATTCATGCTCTTATTACGGCAGAAGGGGAATTCCCCATTATTATTCTCCTCTTGTTGCGCCTGACCCTCAAAACAAGCAATTAACATCTGATGGCGTCTGCTCTGCCTGTTGTTGGAGCGACCTCTCATCAAAGACTGTACTAGAATAAACAGGGAATCTTTCTGTTCTCAGCTCATGTTAATTAGAGTAACTGAGATGTTCATTATAAAAAAAGGAACAAGAGGAAAGTTTCACCGGCCTGGATTAGTATCGTTGAACTTTCTTGAGCCTTGAAGAGCCTGAAAACTAACAGTTGGACCACTTACAGGCACCATTAAATCTGGCTTAGAACAGCCACATGTACCAGATTTATTTTTCTATTTTGTCAGAGCATTCAATCTATCGATTGCTGTCTGGGTGTGAGGAGAACTAAATACATAAGAGTGCTCAGCTTAGCTCAGGAGGTAGCGCGCGTTGACTTATAACCGGAAGATTGCTAGTTCGATCCCGGCTCCTTCTAGCTGTGTGTGTCTGAATGTTCCTGAGAAAGACACAACCTTAACAGCTCCTGACGAGCTGGCTGTCGCCTTGCATAGTTGACTCTGCTGTCGCTGTGTCAATGAGTCAATTAACTGTTGTAAGTCACTTTGGATAAAAGCCCTAAGTTTAAATGTTAATTTCTTGCAAATAACTTTTGAAGAAAAGTCCTAAATTACACAAGGTAATACAGTATCATTTGTGAATTTGCTACTTGGGCAGACCTTCACGGCCATGTTGTCCCCATTGTGATTGTACATCTATCATAATGCAAGTAGCAGAAGGGTCTTCAATGTAATAAAAACAAGGTTCCAAACCAGTCTTTATAAAATGTGCATTGGAGCTCTATCACCAAAGCACATTCAAGGAGTCAAAAGGGTTTTGAAGACAGAGGCACAACTATCTGATCTAAATAGAAAGCAGACCTCTTACGAGTGTGGAGCGATAGGGTAAACTCTTCACAAGACAAAGCAAATGACATTAGCATGGCAGAGACAACCCTGACAATATGGACGCCAGCCAGGGGATGGGAGCTCTCGAGTGACATCTAAATAGTCACTCCGTAAGTACTCGAGAAGTGCATCTGTTTTTTGGTTTTTACAGTACTACAAACCCACGTTTCATCCCCTGCTCATTAAAATGAGAAACGTAAGAGTAAATGGGAGTGCACTAGAAGATTGATTTTGCTTTGGAGTTGCAACATCAAAAAAAAGGAATAAAGAAAAATCAAGCTAATTTAGACCAGAATGAGACAAAGAAGATGGATTAAAGTGTAAACACAAGTGTACTGATCATCCGTTGACCAAATCAGCCAACTTATACTTTAAAGAGAACCAAAAAAAAAAACATGGCAGAATCCAGATCATTCTCAGACGCTTTTTATTTGAACACTTTCAAACCATTTCTAACCATGTCTTTTTCATCACGGTTCCTTCGGCGGTCCCATCGGGAACCACGGCACTCGCCAACTCTGACATGGCCGGTTGTTTGTACAGGCTGGGTTTTCCCCTCTTCCTCCCTTGTTTTATTTGATGCCACTGTTGCTCATGGTCTGGGCTTTGCACACGCCCTTGCCGGCCACCTCGAATGGCGCCCCCTTGTAGGTGGCCACGCAGCTCTGGTCCGTACGCAGGTCCGGTTGCACCTGCTCCCACACCTTCTTTTTTGGGTTCAGCTCTTTGTCTGGCTCCCCTGTGGAGAGAGAGAAAGGCAAAAATCTAGCTGTGGATGTTTTTCTTAGATCGCGATGTCCCTTTGTCATGGTGCCAATGCGAAAAGTTTGTTGTGCGCACTCTATGATTATGATGTGTGTTGAGGTAATAGGGGGGAATGGATGTGGTTATACGTTCATGATTCAGCTTTCGGACGACTTTCCGGCGGTTCCATCACACCGGTTATGACGGGACTGTCCTGCTGCTCTTCGTTCATGCTCACTCGCTTGCTCACTCAGTATCTCACTCACTTTCTCTCTGGGTTTTACAGAGTATCGGGGCCTTCACCGACACAAAGGCGTGTGAGTGACAACAATTGGTTTAGATGAGAAGCGTGAAGAGGGTTTGGATGGCCATCTCAGACACGCTCTTCAGCATTCAACCTGTTGGCGGCTGAATGGCAGTAATTGCTGCCGAGCACTCGGGACCACGCTGATCGGCTCAGTGTGCTAGAAGGCTGAGAGAGAGAGAGAGAGAGAGAGACAGAGAGACAGAGAGACAGACAGAGAGAGAGAGGGAGAGAGAGAGAGACATCTTCTCCGCATTCCCGGTAACATTTTAAGAAAAAACACATTTTGTGGAGAGAATGAGGATACCGCCATTCTCTCGAAACTCGGTGCAGAACGCTGACGTTTCCGTGCCAAGCCGCTCCCAACCCGGAGGTTTTTGAGCTGGTCTAATAAAACAGGGGAACCTTCCATGTGTCTGGGGCTTACAGTGGGGCTGGTGTTCAGGGTTAGAACCGCACAGGAGGTAGTAAAAACAACAACAACAAAAAAAAGAGTAAGGAATCAAAAAGTGGGGTCAGGAAAGTCCCTTGTAAATCAAACGGAATGATGGGCTGGAACACATGTGAAAACCCACATCAAAGTCCACCACTTGACAGCCGTGGTCGGTCACAGCTGAAAAGTACATATTTATGATCTTTTTTTGTTGTTTTTGCTGAATAAATTCAGCCGGACGCGTTGACAACTCTTTGACACCACCTCCCAAAATGAGGATTTTTATTTGACCCGCTGTAATAGCTAGCATAACCAGGTTTTCTTCTTGGCAGCAGACACTTTGGGTTAAACTAACAGAAGCTTGTTGAAATCGATCAGACGACAACAGTGCACGAATCCAGAGGCGGCCATCGATTAGGCTTAGAATAAAAAAAATGCTAAAGAAAACAAACCAAACCTGTGGTTAACTACAAACCGCGTGAAAGACGTTTACGGTATTCAAGCCATTTCATTGGATGTGACGACGATAACTTTTAACTGCGCTAATACACCATTTGTTTCTAATTATTTTCACTCTGCACAACTATTAGGCGATTTTCATATTTCAATGAACACTTTTACATTTTCTGTCAGATGGGTTACATGCAAAGAACGGCGACTGCTGATTGGGCCAGTAAATCAAAGGTCACGCTCCATTTAGCCGCCTGGAACACTCAGGAGTGCTGGGCGGGACTTGAGCAAGGCAGCCTTCCCCGAGGAGCCTGAAGCAGAACCAGCTGGGGCCGCTCTGCTCGGTGACATCGCAGACATACCAGATTGCTCCATTTATTCACTCAACACTCATCACGTCTCTTCTTTATTCGAGCCCACTACCAACCCTCCCTTATGGACGCTTTGGGAAACCCCACCAGTGTCATGAGAAACTGATGACTTGCTCTTAAAAACCTTGAGTCATAAGCAAACTGGGCTGATCCGATTTCTGTTCATAGCTTCTCTCCTGTAATGTGTTCATTTAAACTTTTAGATGACCTAATCGACATGCATGTGACGACACAGAGCACGATGCCTCATTAAACCGTCCGTCCTGAAAACACTGTCTGTGAAATTAATGCAGCGCGTTGAATGCCAACCTTTTCCTTATATTCCGTATATGCTGTGCAGTGAAAATTAAGTTGCTGCTAATCCGAAAAAAAAAATGGACAGAGAAATGCCTAAAGACAGAGGCCCCTTTCCCCGACGTACATGTGTATTAGCATGACGTCACGTATGACGATAGGTATAAAAATAGACAGAGAGACAGAAAACCCCAATAATCGTGTAATAACAGCCCTGGTTGGGCCGGTGGGCCAATCAGAGGGGTGAACGGGGGTACCTGGGAATCCCTGGAAGGTGAGTCTGTCCCCGGGTACGGAGCCGGCGGGCGGGTCCAGGATCTCCACCTTGTCCGGGGAGCTGGCACACATCACCATGGCCTGGGACACCACCCCGCGCATCTTGGCTGGTTTCAGGTTACACATCAGCACCGCCATCCGGTTCTGCATCTGCACCACGAGGGAGGGAGAGGCGTTTATAAATACCATCTATCTTTTTAAAAAGTTTTCTGTTGCTTCTAGCCATTTGCAAGTTTGTGACACAAAGGTAAATTGTCCGTAAGGTATCGCAAGCATCACTAACTCTATTTTCATAGGATTTCTGATTGCATGTTTAAAGAACTTTTTTCTAACATGGAAATAAGGGATTCAATATCATAACATTGGTTTGGAAAGATCACTTCCAAGTTCTCTAATTGAGATCCCTCCCTAGCAGAACAGTTTTGGTGTGGTTCCCAAACAGTTTGCATGATAACTTGATAGATATGCCAGCATTTTTGATGTTATGGAAACTTCCATGGTGATATTCCTAAACATGCCACACCGTGTCCAGATAGGTTGATGACAATTTCAGAAGAATAAAGAAAAGAACCCTTATGCCAACTTTTAATGCCTTTTCATCAGGAAAGTTACTGTATATAAAATGAAACTGATATGATCATTAATGATTGAAAAAAAAAACATAAAAGACAGAAATAAAAACAGACTGACATTTGGTACCATGCGTCTGTGCCGTTATGAAGCAACCAATATGAAATACAAATGCATTTCATTAACAAATAATTTAATTCATGAGCTTTCCAAGTAACGCAATGCGGGCCTTAGCTGAGTTAGTCACTGCATATTACAAAATCACAATAATTGTTAGTAGGCCAGACTTTTTGGCATAGTTACAATAGCTGCCAATGTACTTGATTAAGTGCGTATATATATATTCTATCTTTCTTTAGTAATGTCGATATTTCCATCTCCAGAGTCTGGACGTTGTACGCATGCCTGCAGCAAGCATGTGCTTCCATTTATATGCTCTTCATAGTCCATCAACATAATATGCACAAAGGTTCCACATCCTGCAGATTTCTTTGTAAAACACACAAACTCAGAAATGCTGTTGAGCATAAATTATCATTGCCCTTCTCAACTAGGATAAAAATTATGCCGTACAAATTGTTCCCCCCCATCAGGAAGAAATCCACAAACCGATTTATCCATTAATCCTTGTCAGTAGGATTAGTAATCCCAGGCTTTGGTGTAAATTCTCCAATTGTAAACAGACTCGCTGCGAGCGGCCTGTACCTCTAAGCCTGCTCACCCGAACCAAGACATAGAATAGGACTCTGGTGAGTCTTTAATACCCAGAAGGAGGAGGGCCTGCCATTAATGGCTGGAATTTGAATAGCATGGGGAAGTTGATTAACTATAAAAGGATTGATTTATCAAATCGATAGCTTAATAGACTCAATGTGTATGGTTACTGCAGGGGTTTCAAACCCAGCAGCATTTGAGTTTTTGGGGCCATAAAAGACCCAATGCTTCTTCCTTGGGGCCAGACATAAATAACCCCACCACTGATGTGCTTAGAAATATACAATTATTCACCAAGTTGACCGGTTTATTCGTCATAAATTTCCCTGCTGGTATCGTAATGATGCAAATATTAGATTATTTGTTCACCGCTACTTGCTGAGTGCTCACTAGGAATGTACGGCTTTTATTGACTTCAGTGAATAAACATTAACTCCTCCAAACATTTTGAAACCTTTTTAATTCTGCACATTTTTTATGTTCTTCTTTGTCAGAGGCATCTTCCAAGTTGAAGTAAGAAGTTTTCTTTGAGTTTGTTCTGAAATACGAGGAAATGCGAGATGCCACACAAGGCCACTAGGTCTAGTGGCCTCGTGTGACAGCGCCACCCCAGTTATTTAGGGAATTACAACAATGTAACAATATTTGATCGATTTGAAAACGTGTTGCCCTTTTCAGTTTTTTGTTGGCCTACTCTAATGATGTTGAATGTACTTTGTTCCAGAGAAGTAGCCACGGGCCTAGGCCCGCCTAATTCTCTGTATTTCCCGTCCAATCAGAGGGCTTTCCTTCATTTACGTTCACCATCTAAAAAAAGCCATGCAAGTCAGCACTCTGCTGAGAGCTCAAGAATCAGTATAGTCGCGTACAGCCGGCAGCTCCTCCCCCCTCCCCTCCTGAACGTTGAGCTGTGAGGGCCCTCCCGTAATACAAATAGAAGAAAAATATAAAGAAAATATAAAGAAATATAGCCATTAGGTCGGTCATTCGGTCGAGGAGGACTCCCTTCATTTGCAGTATATGGCCAAACTGTTTCAATTTGATGTGATGACACACCGAAGCTACGTTCATGCGGTTTTGTGCATGTTTAAAATGTTAAGCCTAACGGCGTATTGTCAGCTGTGACTGAAAGTGTGAAGGCGTTCAATAAATGTGATGCACCGATGCATGGGATCATGCAGTTTTGCGTAAGTTTAAAAGATTTGCAAGTAATTTGTCAGCTGTGAAGCAGAAGCCTTTAATAAATTCAACCTTTGTCATCAATATATCATGCCTTTGATTATGTTTGTATGGTGCATCTAATCTAGGCCTATCTTACGTTCAATCAAATTGGCTTTGACCGTAAGTTTTTTTCTGTGCCTACCCATATGGACATTTCAGGCTACGCTAGTTTGTTCACTGTACTGACCTGTTCATGTTTTATGCAACAAAAAAAATCTATAGCTTATTTTATTTTCAATGTTGATTTTTGTCATTGCGCCCCCTGGCTGGACTGGTCCGAGAGCCCTGGCCTACAGGGACACCGTACCTGCTCCATGGGGATGTGCTTGACCAGGCCGCTGACCACCGTCCTGGGTGTGGCCTCACCGACGTCCACCTGCTCCACGTACAGGGAGTCTGCGTCGGGGTGCTTCTCTGCGGTGAGGATGAGGCCCACCCGCAGGTCCAGGCGGGACACGTCCACCTTCTGCTCCTCCTGAGGCGCCGCCGGCTTCTTCTCCCCTGCTGGGACCCCGGGGCGCAACACAGTCCTCAGTTAACACATCACAAACTGAAGACAAGAGGCCCAGACTCACAGACAAATAAATAGCAAAAAATAAACTCATTTGAATTTGATTTGATTTTGGAAAATCAAAAGTTCCCGGTACTCTAACAAAGTATGTATTTATATTGGGTCCGGACGGACTGGACCAAGCTGCAATTATATAACGATCCGATGTCAAGAGAGAGATATAATTCATATCTGTAGAAGGAAGCAAGACAGAAGCCATTCACAGGCTTGAGTTCCCCTCAGGCAGCTGTTAAAGGAAGTGCCTGCTTGAGACTAAGCGAAGGTGTCATTTTCCAACTCAGATAAAGTAATAGGTTCCATTTTTTGAATTGCCAGCAAAAAAAAGTGAATAGATTTGCCATTAAAAATAAGCTACCTAGTCACTCGCTGTTCGATTTTTTGAACTTAATATAAATCACAGAACATTTATGTTTGAAGGTACTTGAAGACCTTGAGAATATTCTAGCTCACTGCACTATTCTTCAGAGCACTGTATTGGGATTCACTCAAAAAGAGACCATCTGGAAACTATGCCGGGCAGCTTCTGCAATCCAATTCAATTTTCTTCCAAAAATCTTTTCCAAAGGCTGGCTTCAAGGTGGCATGCACTTTGACGAGGACATGAGAAGATTTTTTTTTTTAACGTGAAACAAAATTAGTTCTCCATAATGTCCCAGAGAGCTGGAGTACCTTTCCTGAATGACAAAACCAATAGCTCATTTTGGATGTGAGGGAAAAGCTGGCTACATGGGGAATATAGCTAGCTCAGTGCCAGAGAGGAGTTTCCACTCAGTGAGCTGCTGTTAGTGTACAGACCCCAACAGCAGCAGTTGCCACACATATTTCTGATAAGGAATCATACAGAAGTTTGATTTAACTTCTGAGTTTAAGGATGTAATTTAAGAATTGATAAGGACACATATAATCGTGTTTGTCTTTCAGTGTTTTTAGTTTGATTAAGAGCATAACGCTGTAACTTAGTCGATTGTGGATTCATTAGGATAATATAGGACTATTATAGTTATAAATGAAAGAGCCATGTTAGGAAAACATTATTATCACATGCCCTGTAAAAAAACGTCAACAGCATGTTGACAGGAAAATATGCATGTGATATTTATAGCCTTCAACATTTAGACTTAAAGAATGTCCTGGTCTAATTGATATGACTACATTGTAATGACAACCATATGGTGTAGAAATGTGAGGGTAATTTACAACCAACGCACTGAGTGGCGCTTTAATTAGACTAGATACCAGAACATATGAAACTAAACAATGACAAGTGAAAGATGAACTGACTTATTCCATAAACAGTTAAAAGGCAAGAAAGAACTGCTACACCATCTCAGTCACCCCCAAAATAAGAGGAATCGTGGCCGGATTACTTTTTTCAACATTATGAAGACAGGACTTTTACTTTGAAGTCCCTGAAACGTCTCGAGGATCCACATTATGGGGGTAGGCTTTCATCACTGATGACAATCAGCTAAGATGCTTCTCATCACAGCCACGAGTAGTGAGGTCAAGAGACAAAAAAAAGGAGCCCAGAAACTAATCAAATATCGGAACCAAGGATAGTGTTTCCACTCAAAGAGGGGAAAGAAAAAGGGGCTGGGATACGACACAAGACATGCCTCCCTGCTTTCTATCCATTATCACTAGACATTTGGAGCTCAACGGGTGGAGAAAACTACCATTTGAGCTGGATGAATCGCACATGTGCATTGCAAGCGGACAGATGATGATGATGGAAAAGTTTGATTCAAAGCGGTTTTAAGTTCAAAATGGGGAGGGGAGTTTAAGGAGGGAGAAAAACATAACTTTCAAAGAATCAATTTAAATGACGGGAAAACATCATTATTCGGACATGTTCAAAATGAAGAAATAAACAGTTCTACCGATATTTTAGTGACATAGACCCAACCGTGAAAGGGGACTACAACGCATTGTCTGTAAAACATTGAGGAGGTACACCCACATTAAACCTCACTGCGACCACCTTTTTAATTGTTACTCTGGCGATACCTTTTTTCTCTGGCTTCTTCTTCTTCCCCTCGTCCTTGGGAGGGACGGCCTCTGTAGGAGAGGCTAACTGGACCGGTGCTGCTGGGGGATGACTTGGCTTGGAACTGCATTCAACCACACCGGCATCACCCGATGGCATGGGCACCTCCAGCACTGCACAGGAGGAGGAGTTGGGAGACAAAGGCAAAGGTTGACAAGAAAGAATCTTGACCGACTTGCACAAGCGGTTGTTAGTTTAGCTGTTGAATCTCGAACAGACTTTGGCCTGGGTTATACTTTTTGCTTCAATGCCACTGTTGTGATGGGATGTGCCCCATCGGCACACAGGTCTGGCGCCACACTTGACAATTCCATGCAAATACTGAGGCTAAAGACGCCATCACCGGTACAAGTCCCAGTGGAGAATAATAGGTGGCGGGCGTCGTGCAGGCATTGTGTTAACAACGTAACCAGTCGTCTGCTTGCATTGTGTTCTGATTCCTGTCCTGGCACCTGTGAAATCCAACTAGAATGCCCGCCTGAACACCTCGAGATGTGGTCTAGGGCCCCGGATCACAATGTGAGGAAGATCAGTTCTGCCCCTTGCCCTATGGCCAATCTTCTTGGTCGCACAGAAGTTCACTGAATAAAAAGTTATGTTTTAAAGGGTTTTTTATTTTTGACAGATGAATGTAACGGTACTTGTGATGTACTACACTCTGTCTAGATGCTCGCCAACACCGCAGACACCTGGCATGTGTCAGGTGGATCATGTATTGCGAGTGTGAGGGCGAGTGCTGAGGGGATGAGCCAAGTGTTGCAGTGGTATTGGTGTGATGTACTGCCATGACAGACACGTCTCATCCACCTCACCGCCTCCGCCTCCTACTCTTACAGATGGCTTCAGCAGCACGGTATTTATACGCCCACCAGGGGAACGCTGGCGTCCAGATGAAAACACGTTTGATTGGAAAATGACATTGTGTCAAGAGTTGATGGAAAAAGAGACATTGGGTAACAGAAGGAAACGATGTCTCCAATCAATCTTCACGTGGACGGAAGAACAACAGAAAGGCTTTTCTGTTTAGGTTTCCTCTACATCAACAGTGGTCTGCATGGGTGCCTCACTGTTGGGCATGGTGCGTTCCCCTTAATTGAAAATTGCATGTTTCTGACTTGAGAGCAGAAAACAACTATGGTTTACTTAAAGAGCCATGCATGTGTTTACCCTTATGCATGTATTTTTAACCCCCAAAAAGTGGAATCAGCAATGTTCTCGTCACATTTTTCTGCTGAAGCTACAAACATTCCTTCCACGTCCTTCCCAATTTTGTATTCCTTAGCGTCTTTCTCATCCTAATCACAATGAATGAGATGCCATTGGTTTGCTTTAGATCTCTCCAAGCTTTTCTACAAAGCACAACAGTGTTCCCTGGCACTTCCAAGCCAATGAAATCAAACTCCAAAGTAAACTTCAACATTGTATCCGTAATCATCTAATCACCAGTATTGTGGCGCATTCCTCCATGGTTCTGAAACAAAACAAAATACGGGGTCTTTCCTTGACAGGCCTACATTGACTGTTAATTCCTGCTTCCTAAAAGACTGTCTCTCGCAAATAAAAAAATAACAGAGCCGTGTTGTGGCATGCATTTCAATCTCAAGCATAATAACACATGAAAGCTCTTCAGAGGGACATGCGTTCCCTATTAAACTAATAGGCGATCTTCAAAACACAACGGGCTACTTTTCAAACGGATCTGTTAATAATACACCGAGGCGAGAATGCTAAAGATGTTATTGTTGCTATTTCAACACTAGAAGTATTGAACAGCAGAACACAGCCACGCACGCTCCTCTCTCACGACTCGTGTGAAGGAACTACCTGGCGGACGACATCAAGGTTAGCCGGATTTCATTTGATCTGGAGGAAAGGAATCGGTTTTGCAAACGAGGTGCCACCTACCTCCTCTTTTCCTCTCTTTCTCCAGCAGCTGCTTTTTCAAGTCCTCAATGTCCTGCTTGAGTTTAGCGTTCTCCGCCGTCAGCTTCTTCTCCTCCCGCACGCTGGCCTGCACAACTGGGTTCACAGTGGATTCCTGTCAGTCATGCTGACCTGCACCACTATATTCACGGTGGATGCCAGTCAGAGTCATGCTGCACAGCACTTTGCTCCCAGATAATTCACAGTCCAACATGTGGCTCATTGAAGGCCGAGGGGTATAGGCTTAGCACTGTGTGCTACTACATGCCACTGTAGTCTGCTTACACGAATGCATGAATATACAGCCTAAAGAAAATAAAATGTGTGTTTATTCTAAAGGCAAAGATATTAGGGAGAAAATAATTAGGAAAGTCTTGTAGGACAATTTTCTTGGAAGTTAAATATTTTTTAAATGTTTCTATTTTGATATACTATGTAAAGCACAATGTCAAATATTGACAATTCAACTAATTTTGTTGGTACAGGCCATCAATGAGCAGGTAGGGTTGAATGCATATTGTTCAAAGATACTCCACCATCCGCTCCGTTAATCTTAAATCAGGAAACTGCCCTAAAAAGAGAAACTCTTTTGAAATGTCCTGAGTGCACAGGTGTGTATCGTGCGGTGTCTCTCACCAGCTTTGTCCTTGAGGAGCTGGACCTGCTGTGTGAGGTACTCTATGAGGCGGTCAGCCTCCACGGCTCTCTGCTCCAACCTCACCAGGGGATTGTGGCTCGACATCTTCACCAAGGAGCGGGCTAAGAACCTGCAGGGCCGAAAGAAAGCGCAACCGGGTCAACTTCAAAGCAGGTGCCTTACAAAACAAAGACATGCGTTTTGTGATGCATTGGCTGGCGTCTACCTCACTGGGAAGTGTGAGGGAATCTCAGCCGGTCATGTTTCTCACACACACACACACACACACACACACACACACACACACACACACACACACACACACACACACACACACACA
>JAOPJL010000116.1:11675767-11705138 GCA_027123545.1 Trisopterus esmarkii
GTGTGTGTGTGTGTGTGTGTGTGTGTGTGTGTGTGTGTGTGTGTGTGTGTGTGTGTGTGTGTGTGTGTGTGAGAAGGCAACACTTCTCCATGGCAGAGATTCATAGGGGGGTTCGGGCTGTTCTTTACTCAAATGGTTCTCCCAGCCCCTTTGATTTGTTGTATTCAATAACATTTATCCTTTTTCCTTTCTTAGGCTCCTGTGTTAAGTAGTGCCCTTCCTATGTCTCCTGGGGGTAAGTTTACAGAGAACACTCAAAAGTTAAACTATTTAACCTGTATTATGTAACACTGCAAAAGAGAAGCCATGTCAGTAAATGGTAACTACTGAAGTTAGATGATCAGTTAGGTAATCATAAGATAACGTAAAGTGTCGTAAAGAGTATAATAACTGCACACTTCACACCCAGTCACACAGGCCCTTTCAGTCGGTGATGCAAATACACTTAATGATTATAGTTTACAACAAACAAGATTATTTTAATTTTTTACAACTTATAGTTGTGAAAAATGATGTTGATTCATCTGTAGATTTCTTTGTGGAATATTGACTATATTTTAACTGGTAAAAGTCAGCGAAGTTTGAGCTCTAATACACACAAGCAAAACAAAACAGCTAGGGAAAGTCATAATGTATTTTTTAGCGATGGTGCTCGCTCTCCTGATAATATTCAGCATTATCCCCAATATACTCGTCCAACTGGCTGTACATTACTCAAAACGATGTTTGAAGTGGTAAAATCTGTCTTTTATATTGAAAAAAGTACATCTACTAAAAAAATAAAAAACCTAATGTTATGCATAAGGTTAAACCATGTTTAAAATTTTGTTTGAATCGGAAAACAATTTTTTTTCTTTACTTTATTCATGCTTGTGCCTTTTTATACATGTATTCCCTTGCACAGTGGACAAGTGGCATTTTCTCTAAAGGGGATCTGACTTCCTCAAGATGGTGCCAAAACAGCAAATCCTGTGGTCCATTTAAGACCATTCTCATTTTGTAAGCACTCTGTCTGCATTTATGCAGAAAGGCTATGGTCTCTGTTTTGGTCACCAACATTTAATATAAGACGATATCATGACATTTTGAAATGCCCTTTTTCAAAACCATGTAATTATACGGTTGTAAGGTAAAATAACCGTTGGCATATTTACTTTTTAATAAAACTTTATTTCAGGCTTGTAGAATACATGGAATATATTAGTTTTAATGTTTATCAGTTGATTGAGTAGTTGGGCTACTGTTGATTTCACTTACAGAAGATTTGTGTAATCTTAATATTGTATTAACTTTCTAAAAAGTCAGTGCTCAGCAACTCCGGTTGTATGTTAAGCATATGTTATGTGACCCATCGCACTTAATCTAGCTTTTTATTTTATTAAGACCACGTTTATTTTTGTACTGAGCAAATATATTATTAATTTGAATGAATAAATAATCATTTACTGTAAACATTACGTTATTTTCCCCCTTTTACTTAAAACGTACCCTACAAATGGAAGAAGACAAGGACGGCATGTATTAAGTAGAGAAACAAATCAAAGTGCATTAAATAAATATAACCTTTATTAAAAACACCCACATCTTAGCAATAACAGGAATGATATAATGAACAGCTTTCAAATAAACTGCGTTCAGTACATTACATTACTTACAGTATCTAACCTTTTTAATTCCATTTTTAGCATACCATACTTAGGAAAACTAGAGAAGCCTTTGAAAAAAACAAACAGGAATTTGCAGTTTTTAACCTTTTTTAGTGTCTAATTGCAAACCTCTGTTTATCAACTGCTAGCATAACGTCAGAGCTTAGCACCGTTTATTCGTAAGTTAAGCTCTGAAAGTCATTCAAGTAATGTTGATCTTTTCGAGTATGGCTATGCTTAAAACCCGCTATAAATCACCTTGTCTTACTCAACTTGCTACTTCAGCTGGGTCCTGTACAACATAGTGTAAAAAATGTAATGTCCGTAGCACTGATTAAGCTCCCATATCAATTTATTAAAAAATGAACGGCAACGTTGCAACCCTGTTGGGTCATCTTCAGGCAAAATCAGTACTGCGGACATTACATTTCTTTCAATCTATATTACTTTATTTGTCCTGCACCTGGCCAGAAGGTGGGATGTGCACACAGCTACTTTTTTTGTACATCCTGTACAACATAATCATTTTATAATTTCTCTACAAAATGGGAAAGGTACAAATACACATTTTGAAGATTTTTGCTAACCGGATTGTATAACTGTAAAAAAATGCTGTGGCAATGGAGTTTAGTATGTACAAAAACTGTCTAGATTGATCTGACTGGGCTTTTCTGTTAACTCAAAACAATAAAGAAACCATGTTTACTTTAGGATTGGTACTTGATGGATTAGTATATTTGACAAACTACATGAACCTACAATATCAACAACAAAGAGTGAGTTGTATTTGTGTAATACAAATGCATGGTATGTACAATGTGACATAAATTATTTTTCCTTAACACATTTACAATCTATTTTAAATAAAGTAATTCTTTTATTACATTTTTTTCCTGAAAAAGAAATTAAGTGCTTTAAGAAATTGATATAATATATGTTAAAGATTGGGGTCACTCATACATAACTCATAACATTATATATCACATCAATTAAATCAAATAAATGGGGCAAAATTATCATTATACAATTGCTTAGTGGTTATAAATAAATTTGAACTATACCCAAGCACAATGGCGTGCAACTACTATAATAACTGCCCTGGCCTTGCTTTTTTAGCAAAATAAAACTACATTACTCCTCACAAGTAAGTGTCATACTTTCCCTTTAGTCAACTCAGTGCATATTAAATTCAAATGACCATTTTTTTAAGAAGATTTCAACCAGCCAACTAACTATATAATAACTTATGAATGATCTTTTTTTTTTACTTACAAAATAAATTTTGTTTTGGGTATGGCTTCAAGACTTTCTAATGGGATTCTGAAGGCAAGTCCCTGAATGAGGTGTAAAAGACAAACTGAATCAAGATGGAGGTTTAGACATACTTAGTTGAAAATGTCCCTGATTTGTAGTAACATCAAAGCTTCAAGTTTAAGTAATTCTTTCTAGCAGTTTGATAACAAAAAAGGGAAAGAAATAAACTTCTCGGCCTGTTGGTAACCTGAATATTCAGCGAGTGTGAACGTTTTTGAGTAATCGAGGAAGGATAATAGACTAAAATAAACCTTTGTTATGTTATCCTATTGCCAAGCATGTTCTGAGGTATATGACAGGTAGATACTGTATATCATTCATCAGCCTCATGAGTCTCACATTATGTAACTACTATGTCAAATAGCACCATAGGAAATAAAAACAGTTTCAACGCATAAAATACATCAAATGAAAAAAAAAAGTCTGAGACTACTTCTTTACAACATTAAAATCTTAAGCATACATTTGAAAATTAATTTACTGTACAAAACCTTTTTGTATCTTACAGTTGGTTTATAATATTTTAAAGACCCCCACAGCATGCCAGCTGCCTTCTGAGACACCAGCACCACTGAACTAACCCTGCCTCATGTTCCTCAGTGTATGAACAAAACATGTTTAGTGAATGCAACAGTCACAGGACTAAATATTCACATCTGATCTGTTCAGTGAGCCTATGGCCAGCAACCCGGAAACAGCCAACAACAGAATTGTGACCCCGTTGTGAATCAAGTGTACATTGATTTTTTTTCTCATGAAAATATATAAAAAAAGAAAAGCACCATAAGGATGGCTCAATTAAAAATGGACAGTATAAAGGACATAGAATAGTGAAAGAAGCACCAATAAAATGCAAGTGAAAGTCAGTTTTCTCGGTTTGACAGACCATAATCACTCATGATCCTTTTTTCTAATGCATATTGTCATTTAACTGTGAATATCATTAGGAAGTAAGAATGGTTTTGTAACAATATAAGCACAAACTTAAAAATTCAGATTTGAAGCTGTAGCATTTATCTTGTTATCAAAAGTGCTCTGATAATAAAGATTTTGTAAAGTAATCAAGTTGCTGATGATTTGATAATGATTCTGTTTTCTGAATACATCATTTTAGTGGCTGCCACTCGTATAAAGTGGTACCGCTATCATGTAAAAGCATTTTGATTAAAGAAAGCAGTATTAAGTATTCTTTAACATAAGTTATAAGCTTATCACAAAATCACTGTTTTTTTGCCAAGGTTTTATCTCCAAGTGAATATCTTTTAAGAAAAATAGTCATAGTTCATAAAAAAAGAAACTTTGTTTCCAGTATAAACAAGTCCTGTTGTATCAGACTGACAGCACCAGCGTTTTGACAGTGTGTATCTTGCAAAAAGTAGTTAAACAAAAATAAATATTATGTTGGGTCAACTTACGAGTAAAGCTTGCTTTATAGAGAGGTGAAAGACTTGTCGAGAGAGTGCTTTCCATCTTAACCGATCTGAAGTTCACATTTCTTCTAACACTGTTTCTCTGTGGAAAATGAGGAGTGTTATATATCAGACCAGTGGTGCTTAGGGCTCTTGTATGTCATCCCTAATAAATATAGCACCTATTTGTAGGAATACAATGTCTTATTCCTTGGTATCCCTTCCTTGTCCTACATAAATTGACTGTAGGGCCCGGTGACCTTAGTGAAGGCGTAGGGGGTTGTACTGACATAGGTGTTGGTAGTGCTGGACATAGAGCTCTCCATGAGTGTCTGGATGAAACGCTTGTAAGTAGGCTCCCGGGGTGGATCAGACTCCGGGTGCTCACGTTTGACCGCTTTCTTTCCTCCGCTTTTACTGGGGGTAACCTCACCCCCGTTCCTCTCTGCGTCTTCTTCCTTCTCTCGAGCTTTCTCTGCCATCTTTGCTTCCCACAGGGCCAACCCGTGCTTTGCCTCGTTCATGTTTTTGTGCTGGTAGAAGACGAGGGAGATGCGAGTTGGGTGGTTGCGGTCTGGGTTCTTAACTGGCGTTGTTGCATGGAGTTCCCGTTTTGCGCACTCAATCAGGATGGAGCCGTGGCTTGGGGCCACCGCCACGCCACCAATATCTGGGTCCAGGAAGTTGTGCTCGTTGTCTGACCACATCTCGGGTTTCTGTGGGGTGGTGGGCGTGGTCGGGGTCCCAGGCTCCTGTTTAATGGACACACCTTGCAGGTTTCCATTGGGAACTCCAAATTGTGCCTGCGGAGTGTGACACTCGCTACCTAATGCAGAGGGAAGCACCTGTGGGCCTGGAAGGCCCATTTCCTGCTTGATCGGCATACGGAACGGATCTTGGCCAGGGGGGAACATTTGTGGATTTTGAGGGAGGTATGGATTTGCGTATCCTCCGAACTGATTGCCATTTTTCATGGCAGCTTCGTAGTTCAGGCCAGGGTGTGTTGTGGGGGCTCTAGAGAGGGCATCCATAAGATGTGCATTTGTTGCTCCATTAGGTCCATAGGTGGGGTAAGTGCCCATGGGATGAGCACCTGGCCTCATGCTGCAGGCATTGTATCCATTGACCTGTAAACCTGGTTCTCCATACCTTGGTGGATAGCGTTGATGTACACCGTACTGCTGCTCTGGGTAAAGCGTGGGCCTCTGTTGCCGATACATATCGTGGGGCTTTGGGTTGGATGCATAATAAGGGTGATAATTATCCAGGGGCATCCCTCCGTTACACTGATACCCGGGGTAAGGAGAGTTCGCCCCGTTCATGTAGGCGTTTGGAACATGAAGTGGAGACGGGTAAGGGCTAGTTGGTGTCGGCGTGGGGTACATGCCACCTGCCTTCGAAGTGCTCGGATAGGACCCAGAATGGATTGGGAAGCCTGGATAACCGGCTGGGTGTGGGGATCCTGGGTACGGGGGGAGGATGTTGGCGTGCTGCTGTTGATGGAGCTGCTGCTGCTGCTGCTGCTGCTGCTGCTGCTGCTGCTGCTGCTGCTGCTGCTGCTGGTGGACTCCGAGGCGGTGTGGCGACGGAGCCACTTGTGCTGCCGCTGCCATAGCCCCGGGAATTGGTCCTGGAAGAAACGTAAGGAGGACAAAAGGAGTCGTTATCCTTATCCAGCAATGGAAAGACAACATAATCGGAGCGTTGAAGGATGGAAGTTAAATTGTAATTAAATCACATGTTATTTAATACCCTGCATTAATCATTACCAAGGCAGTACGTCAAATGGAAAACAAATTATCTACCCACCTGTCCCAGCAGCGCTCTGAGCAATAGTCTCATAAGTGCCAGCCTTGGCCTTGGCCTGCATATTCTTCTCGGCCTTAATGTCGAGACCGGCGTTCTTGTTGGCTGCTGCCTTTTTGGCGTCCAGCTTCTTCTGCCGGCAGGACTTGGCAGGTTCTGAGAGCATGCGGACCTGGCGTCGGAAGGCATTGAGGACCTGTATGGCACCGGTTTTGATTTTCTCCCGCTGGCCTTCTTCACTACCAAATTCATCCGTACTGGAGGCCTTGTACAGAGGCAGTACATGAAGTTGTTCGTCCTCAGGGATCTTGCCTATGTCCCGATTATCCTCTCTGGTCAAGGTGCAAACCTGTAAAACAGGTGGCAGGATGTTTAGTGACTTTGAAATGCTAATTGAAACTCCTATACTCACCAAGGACCATTGCATTTACAGAACAGACTAATGTTTCTTAGATTTTAGTTTGAAACCATGTCTTGATTACATGTTGTGCATACTAGTGCTATGTGGAATTCAACTGTATATAAATACCGGTACACACAATAATGACATTTATATATATATGTATGTGTGTGTGTGCTTAAGGAGTACATATTGAAACACCATGTTGTTTCCTATGCATCTGCTTACCACGGTGCTTCCACCCTGCATATTGTGGAGGTCTCTGTGAGCATGTGCACAGAAGTCCATGCAAGCGGTGACCCCAGAGAAAGGGCGGCCATCTTCCTGCCCAAGGCGACAATCTGGAGCTCTGTGTTCATGTTCCACCTACGCAACAAAGTATTCAACGTTGAGACGTTTAGTTCAGTTTGTTAATTCAAATTAATCACATGTTTAAATTAACTGGTGAGAAATTGTTTAACTTATTGTAGCAGTTAGCAGCTAAATTAAATAAATGCAAAGGTCTCATTGCATAAAATATGCATTGTGTATTTGTTGAGGCAAAAATAATTATTTCAACTTGGTGTACTGGTAATATGCTGGTTTAAAAAAAACATACCTGGTTTGCATACGCGTCAGGTGCTAATGTTTTATACATTGGCCCCATTAAAGTGGCTAGATGTTGTAGATTTTGCTCCAGTCTTGCCTCCTGGGAAAAAAAAGTATTTGGTACTATCAATATTAAAGATATCTTATTACCTATAACACATTGCCAAAATTTTGGAGTTTTACAACATACCTCATTATTATCATCTCCAAGAAGCTTGAATTTCCTTGGAATTTTGCTCCTTGCAAACTTGCATCCATTGTAATACATGCTCCAGGAACAGCCAAATGAGAAAGACGCTCCACAGGCCTCAGGATTTAGTCCTTGGCAAGCACATGTCCGCCTAAATGACAGGGAAGTTATCCGTTATGATATGGATATCATCATGTACATTGGAAGAAAAATAACCAAAACATTTTGGATGATGTTGAATAATCTATTTTATCCCGAAAAAAGGTTTTCACAGTGCTGGTTATGTGAAACCTTGGTTCTAAATTATGATATTTACATAAAGTGAATGTTTCTTGGTGTTCAAGTGTTAACTATTTGTACTCACTCCTCGTTGATTGCGCAGCGTCTCTGGGTGTGGGCTCCATGCTTGGTTAAAGTGGTGCTCAACTCCTTGTACAGCTGGTCGGCCACATTTCGGCTGATGCCCTCCCAGATTAGAATGACCACGATGATACAGGAGGTCTCGCACGTATGTCCGGCACGCTGCCGGACCAACACCAGCACTTTCTCCTCATCGCTGCCACGCCGAATGACCTGCAATACACACAGATAGCACAGGTTTAAGTATACATAGTACCTACTACCGGTTGAGACAAATACATTGTGAACGTTTTTTAGAATCTATCTTTCTATTTAGTTATTTAGGCAGACACTTTTATCCAGAGGGCATTTATATGCAAGATATTAATGTGCTGTTAGGGGTAGGCATCTTGCCATAGAATTCTTACAGGTAGGCTTTGGACATAGGCTGTGGGGGTTGAGCCCAGTACCTTTGTCTGTGAGTCGAACACCCTAGCGACTACACTACCCCCTATGCAAATGAAATGCAAAACCTTCATACCCATTTGGCAATAGGACATCCTTGTGTGCTCTTCCCCTCCTTGCCTGTGTAAATGACTTTTTCAATTCTAATGGCACGACCAGTTAGCCCAGACCTTTAAAGAAAGGAACAAGCACAGAACAAGCACAACATGAGTACTGAGTCGTCTTCAACAGCAAGAGTCATCTTCAACAGCATCTCAAAGTGCTGCTTTTAATAAATTGATGGCATGCCTTTTCTCCATGACTTCTCGTATAGCTGGGACACTCGGTGCTGCTCCCAAATGGGTGTAATACGGGCCCTCATCCTTCTCACTGATTTGTTCTAAAAAGAAGAAAAGGAAGGATAAAAAGATAAGCAGGTTACAGTTTATATATGATAGCTTATGATAATCAGGTCTTCTAAGAAAAATATGATAGAGACTCACCGACACAGTGACAAGATGCAATGTCATACTGCGTTTTGATAGGAGTGTCTAGTAGGTTCTTTATGGGGGTGTCCAGGAGCTTCATGGGAGATTCAAGAAAGCTCTGGAGACAAGGCTCCTTCTTCGGGGTGAAGTCATTGTGTCTTCTCATAGGAGTAGAGCTGGAATGGATCCCTGACTCCCCTCCCACCAGGTCTGCGTTGGTTGACAGTATTGTGACAGCTCCTGAGGACTCCACCTTCACCTGAGGAGAATTGAGGGCAAAGGGCTTCTTCTCAAACACAGGAGAAAGCTCATACTGCCTCAGGCTTTGTTCCATGGTGGCAAGGATGCTCCCGGGCTTGTTACTTTGTTTGCACATGGCTTGAGTAAACTCCTGCTTGATCTGTGTGTTTCCCATGGCCATCTCTCGCCTCTGATACTCCTGCTGATGTATTCCCGGTGATGCGAATCGGGGTCCATTTTCCATTTTGATAGGTATTGGCCCTTGTTTGTCACCAAGGTTCTGAGGTGGATAACCTGGTCCATGGCGCTCCTGCCGCTGTAAAAGGTGCATTCGCAGAGCTGCATGCTTCTGATAGTCTCCTTGGTTAGCCCCAGCTCCAGGAGGTAGCTGGTACCCTCTCTGTAATTGAGAACACAAATCTTTCTGCTGCTGCTGCTGCTGTTCTTCCTTAGGATACATCTTTCCTGAAACCTGTTGGTTCATCGTGCCTAATTGGGGTATTTTGGCATTTGAGCGCGCTGTTGTGTTTTGGAAGTCAGTGCGGTTGGGTTGATGGCAATGCAGCGTAGGCTGCTGCTGCTGCTGCTGCTGCTGCGGGTGGCATTGTTTAAAGTCCCCGCTCCCTTGATTCACTGTGGAAAACTGTTGCCTCTGAAGTTGCTGCCTTTCCACAGCATTGTTGTAGCCAAAAGCTTGGTCACCTTGCTGAGTGTGTTGGATGTTGGCCTGTACAGAGTTTCTCCCCTGCTGGTGGGGCTGGAACTGCTGCTGACCTGGATGAGGCTGACTGTGGGGTCTGTAGTTTGGGGACTTGAGCTGCTGCTGCCCTTCAAACTGGGGCGGATGTGACATGGGCCGTTCTAGACAGTGCTGTTGTGTTGGTAAGAATTCTGGTGACAATATTTCCTGCAGGTCTGGGTCTACGTCGTGTAAGTGCTCTCGCTGCATGGGAGTGCGATAGCAGTGACTTGGCTGGTCAGAGAGGTTGCACTGCTGGGAAAGAGCCTGCTGCATTGGAGTTGTTTTCGAATTAGATTGCTGCCACTCAGGGGCAGTGTTGTGCTGAGTTTGAGCACAATGAGACTGGGACTGCGTTTGCTCCTGTTTAATCTGCTGCTGCTGGAAATTATTGGACCCTGAGGTGTTATCTGTGAAACCTTCCTGGGTTTGAAAGCGTTGCACTGGGTCAGTCTGCAACATCTGCCCATTCACTTTTGGATTTGGTGGCTGCTGATCTGATTGAGGCCTGTTCAGAAAGTCTTCCCACATATCTTGCTCTTGTGTTTTGGATGGCGGACCACTGCTCAAGCGCTGCTCAGATTGAGGTGTGTTTCGGTCCATCCACTGCCCCTGGCCGGGTGTAGTGCATGATAAGTTGCTGCTCTGCTGGGTTTGGCTTTCCAGTCCGTTTTCCATCCCAGCATAATGAGGCTGCTGAGTTCCTGGTGCGCTTTGCCTGCTTATCGATTTAGGCCCCATAGAGCCAATGCTGTCTGGTCGACACAAGCTCCCAGAACGTTGTTGAAAGTGCTGCATCTGGGGTTGCATTGTGTATTGGAGACCCCCATCATTTTCAGATTTATTGCCAGAACCAGGCTCCTCACTCTGCCTCATTCCTTTTAATCCGGGGTTGGGAAAACTCTCAGACTCGCATCCCTTCCCTGTCTGGGGAGGCATGTTATGTTCAGGGAACGAGTTCTGATTAAACTCCTGGTTCGATTTCTTATACATGCCGTCAGGATTCTTTGGAAAGCATTTGAGATCATTTTGATGTTGTGAGCCGTTGGCAGGTCGCTCTCCACCTTGCCCAAGTGCAAAGTCCCGTTCCTGGACAGGGTAAGCTTGCTGCTGCTGGTGCTCTGCTTCATGGTTCTTGGAGTATCCGTTCACTATATAGGGAGCAGAGTTGTAACCATTTTCATTATTGTGGCCTGGTCTAGGTTTCTGTTGCAGTGTGACAGGCATCTGAGTTGAATCTGAGTAACCTGAGCTTAAAGGGAGGTGTTGAGCACCTTGATTGGGCAGCTTTTTTGCTAGAGATCCATTGACGGCCAGTGGCAGTGAACCAGATGGTTGTGGTGCAATGGAAACCTGTTCAGGGCAATACTGAGACAGAGTCTTCTCTAAAAGAGCACCTGGAGTGCCTTCCATTATTGGTGGTGAGGCTGTAGCACCATTAGAAATGGAAAATGGTTGTCTTGAATGTCCAAAAAGATCTCCATTTGAGAAATTTCTGTTTATTTTGTCCAGTTTTGTCTCCTGCAGGGCATTGCAGTCAAAATCCTCCTTTGTTAGCTCAGAAAAGTCTTCTACCAGACTGGAGCTCATAGCCTCATTTCCTTTAATTTCAGAATCCATTTTGAGTTTCTTAGGCTGGTGAACCAACAAAGAGTCGTCCGGGAGCGCATGCTTCAATTCCCCGTTCATGGTGTAGGGCCCTGGACTGAATAGCCCCTGTTCTGGACCAGGGCTGTTGCAGTTCTCTTGGGTTCTTTTCATGGAGTTGACCCCTGCACTAGGCTTGTAATGGGTCCAGTCCTCGTGTCCATTAATCCGCGCTCCGTCGGGAGACTGGGTTCCATTGTGGAGTTTGGTGGTGTCCGTCGGGTTGGGGTTCTGAGTTTTGGCAAATTGTGCTAACATCAGACTTTCTTCCGTCTCATGGCTAGACTGTTCTGTTTCCATCTGGTCTGCTCAGAGTCCATCCACGAAGCTGTCCTCCTGTGCGTCCTGCAAACAAAACACAAGAGAGAGGGAGATGTTAGCATCCAAATAAAAGTCATGCGTTTATCTTAAACATAGGGTTGATGTTATTGTTGTGACATCTGTCTTGTCCTTCAGTTGCAAAAGATTGCCGTGGTTGCCAACAGATGCTGATAGCTACACACTACGCCAGTGTAAATAAAAAGTGTATATATATAAGTTATAGGTAGTTTTTAAAGTGTGTTTGAATAATTTCCTTGCTGTACGTATCAGTGACCTGCGACTATCTTAACCTTAACATAGCTTTCAACCCAATCACATCCCTAAATCGTACTGTACATATACCATGTAGAAAAACTGCCAGAGGTCAGAACAGAAATCGAGAAGAAATAGACAAATATTAAAAGTCAAAAAAAGAATAAAAATAATCAAACCAAATTGTTTTAGTTATGAGTTTGATTTCTATCTATCTATCTATCTATCAACACACACACACACACACACACACACACACACACACACACACACACCAATATGGCTTTCCATATTGATCAGCCAGGGTGTGGGTTCGTGAACCATCCGGGTGAATGTGGGAAGAAGTACCGCTTGTCAGATCATTTTGATCCACAACACTTACACTATATGTTAAATATGGAAATAACGTTCTACTAATCTGGTTTCGTAAGACCTTTTGCTGAATTGCAGTTTTGTGCATTACCATCATAGGCATTTTGTCTTTAAGGCTGACATTATTGTGGGCTGTTTGAATAAGGGGAATCATGCATGATTCATGCTATGACTCATGCTTTGGCAGTTACTTGTTAGGCTAGTTTGAGCAATACAGCCACTCATTTAACATTATGCGTCATATTTAGATAGTTTGTTCCAGGCAGATTTGTTGTTTATTAAAAATGTGTATCAAATAGTATATTCCCCATTAAAGTCCCTGTTATAGGGATTCCTTTTTTACAGGGATTCAGCCCTTTTTATAGAGCTGTTATCAGGCTGTACATGTTGACCTCGAAATAAGGTTCCATTATTCATGGGCGAATCTCTGTATAGTATCTGTTTAAGCTGAGCCCAGGAAGGCCTTTAATCCCCATCTTTTCCTAACCCCCATCCCCCCTCCTGCACATGGAAAAATGGTGGTGCGCCATTGATTTTTCTGTGCCACCCTCTTATTATTAATGCATGTCACATCTGCAACATCTGCAAAACAATTACAGTGCAGAGGCTGAAGGAGAGCCGCAGTCTAATCCATCATAATTATGAGCAACGCCTTTGCAGTAGCTGAGGAATAAGGCAACCAAGGCGGTCCAAAAAGGTGGGTAATGGTTAGGTGGTTCATTGACAGCAGTTCAACTGAAACATTGAACCTATTCATGTGCATCTGTATAAGTTTCAAAGTGTATTTGTGAATTTTTTTTTTCTGTGGAAGAATGTCACACAGATCCACAAAGAGTAATGGAAGATCCTTTCATCATTGATTCATCAACCACCGCCTTGCAATTAAGAGAAAGACTTAGACGTTCTAACACTGTGCTTTGTCGCCAGTATGTTTAACCCATAATCACAGCCCCAAAACAGAGTGAATAAACATCTATAATTTAGCCTTTTATGTCTTCATGAGCAATTTAAGTCACTCAACCACAGAACCATAAAGGCCTGCATTTAAACACGTACAACCTTTTTTTTATTTGTTCTTTTTGACCATAAAGTTCTGAGGAAATGCATGAGATACGTCTGTGACCACAGAAGAAAAACATGGCCGCCACTACTTTGAAAACATAATTTGTTCCAGATTTATTTTTCAACGAAAAACACTGATGTTAATGCTAACTTTCTAAAGGGGTCAGCTATAGACACTGTTCTTGAGGGGGAAATTAAATCTTCTTCAAGGAACTGTTAGTTCTCAATAGTGAAATAACAGCAGGTCCATTTCCTGCTGTTTGAATAGACCAATGCTGCAGATTATTTAATTTTTTGGAGACATTTCAGAAATGTAGGATTCTGATCTGATCATGAGCACATCACATCTTGAGTATGTTACAGCAGCATTAACTATCTTCTTCAAACTGCATATGGAGTATAACATCCTGCATGTGATCCTAATAGTTAGAGGATTTTTATGTTCTCATACTGTTTAAATGATTTTCAGTTAAATAAAACAAATTCCTACAAATTTGTACAAACTTCTGTGGAGGTGGCAACACAAGAAACATATTTGATCACAGTTGGTTCTGGAGAAGAAGACAACTGCCAACTGCAGACAACTGTCCTTTATATACAATAAGAAGTTTATTATGTGCCCAAACAGGCATATCATTTTTGTAATTTATTTCCCTTTTAGTCCCTTAAGTCCTGTCGACACATTTTCTTTGGCGCATACTTTCTCACAGAATGTTTTACATCATTCAGAAGCTTCGCTAAACAACGTCGCAATCTCACTCAAAACAAATGCTCCCAGTGCTTACTTAAGGCCTCAGACCTCACACTACACAGGATCGGAGAGTATCAATAAAAAGAAGAACGTGTGCCAGTTTCACACGCTTGGAGGCAGCTCCTTTGCAATCAGACTCAAACCAACTGGCTAAAATAACGACGTACCCCCTTGTGTCAACACTCCTCACCGTGACGTTAGCTGTCAAGTGGGACCCCCTGCTGTGGGTTTTTAAATCTCCATCTAACGATGCAGCCTGCTTAAGCAGTGGTCCCAGTCATTACTGCCACGCAGCCTGACAGTCGTTAGCGGGTGAACGAGGGAATTGTAGGAGAGCCAGGGACAATGGTAACTTTGCCCGGTCAGAGGGGGTTAAGATAATGACCATCTAGGTATTGAGGAGCAGGTGTTCCTGTTGGATTGTTTTCTTCCTCCATATTTTATAGCAGCAGGGATGAGGTTGTTTTCCAGTTGGTCTTGGCTGTCTTAACACCTTCTCTTACATAAAAACAAAACAATGCAATGAATACCCTCTCTTTTATTTATCTGTTTAAGAAAGCTTCTTGCATCGTAGTCTATAGAAATTGTTATAGAAATAGCATCAAATTGTTAGAATATTATTTAGTTAGTAAATAGTTATGTTATAATGCCATGGTTTTAGCTGGAAAATAAAATCTTTGTGAGTAAGATAATCCTATAAATTACATTGAAATAATCGTGTTTTTCTCTCATGAATCTTCCACTAGAAGATGATACAAATAACTAACCAAATGTAGCTGTGAACCTCTTTCCATGCCATTTTTACATGTGAATTGGGGCAAAGTACCTAATTATTAACCTTTCATATCCTATTTTAAACCCCATCACTGCTTTGTTGTTTGTATTATGTTGTGTGGTGTGTGTGTGTGTGTATATATACGAGAGAGATGTAAATGAGTGACAAAAGTCAGGAGGTGAACCAGAGTGCTAGGCTGCTAACAGTGTTAGCTCCAATCCAGTGGGACACTCCAGAGTTTCCAGAGGGCTGCCTAGAGCCAGGCAGCTTGTCACAGTTGGATACACCCACACTGAACACTGAAAAAAAGAGATCTTTGCGAACCTAGAACAAAGCAGGCGAGCCAGCTGAGTGTGTTTGCACATACAAACGTACACGACTCAAGCTTACCCCGTGAGATTTTCACCATTGGCCATATATTGTTAAACCTCACTTAAACCTGTGTTTTGGTTTGAAAAGCCTTAAATTGTTTGATTTTGTTTTGCTTCTATTGTTTTGTTAAATCTCTTTCTTTGTGCATTCTGGTTTTGGATCTTACTTAATGACAATCTGTGTGCTGAGTAGGATGTATTATTATCATAGTGCTGATGGTGTCCCACGTAATAATCAGCTAGAGTCGTGATTCGTAACCAGAGTTTAATGTCGGTTGGAATGAATCGAGTTCAGGCACCTGGCATAAAGTTCTACAACTTCTGACCGGCGTTTAGTATTCTTTCAGCCGCTTCCTTTTCCACCAAACAAACTAACAATCAAACAAACAAATAGTGGCACTGTGTACAAATCTGTCAACCTCTTCCAATGGAGGACTAGGAGAAGGTCTCCCTCCAAAACCGGGTGCCTTTGTTTCGACGTGCTTTTGTTGTTGCTGTGCCTCGTCTGCAGGGCCCTCCCTCTGCCTGTCCCATAGTTTTCTGCCCTGTAATTACTCTCTTCTCTCTCTGGGGTCCTCTCCGTCGCTGTCCTCACGTCTGCTCCCCATTGGCCTGTGCAGTTATGAGCTGAGCGGTTAAGGGCACTTGTAAGAAATGTAGACACTGCCTATAGGGATAGCCTGTACAGCTATGTGCACCATAGCATTTAAAGCTAGCTAACTGGTTTTAGTGCACTAAGGCTTAGGGGTGTCCGAGAGTGGACATCTTAAAGGCAGTGTGATCAATGCAGAAAAACAATGAGAGGTGGTTTGGGCAAGATGGACGTCCATTGAACTGCACAGCAAGAGGCATTTTCAAGCCTACCTTTAGTGAAATGTGTCAAATGGTCTGTGGTGTTGTAGTATTTGTAATATATAGTATTTTGGAAATGGAAATGTCACTGTCTACCTTATCTTCTCCACCAACATTTCCATAGTTCATTTCCATACCCACAATAAGTTCAATGCACTACACCTTTGTTGAAGACAATACATACAATGTTTTAGTGCTTTGTGTGTCTTTTCTATCCCCTCCACCAACTCAACACTTCTTCCCAGCCACAGCAAGTTCAATACCCTAGACACATAACTTTGTGTTTGTGTGCGTGTGTGTGTGTAGTGTGTAGTGATCCCTGGTAGGGAGGCAGTGAAATAGGAGAGTGGACCTTTTAGTGGACAGTGAGGTCTATTTGCTGTTGCTTGGCAGCCGTATGTGACATTCACCCATAGCGACAGCTGCTGCTGGGAGACTGAGGTCTAAGCTAGACTAGCAGGTTGAGACGTGCGGTGTGGGGGGAACGATATGGAACAGCCTTGTAAATCAGACACACGCTTTGCCTCCCAATAGACCCTGCCACGGGTGTGTGTATTTCGAGTGGTTGTTTCCCCTTCTCTGGGCTGAATAGGGCGGTGAATGTTTTCCTGTGTGGCGTCAGGAACACCGGCTTGTACACTCAAAGCCGTGACGACACACCGTTTCTTTACGATTGCATTGTGTGTTGTTAGATTTTTTTTTTGGATGTCTATAAGCCGTCCACTGTGTTTGTTGCATAAATAAAACAAACACGTATTGAAGATTAGAGTTTAGAGTAGGCTCTTATTGTGTAATGGATTATTCATCCATTTGTATTCTTGTAGTATATTTGCTCCTCAACCTCTGCACCTTGCTTGAATCCAGCTGTACAGTTATGTTAATATTAATTTCAAAAATAACAACCCCAAAGTATTGCCAGGTCCTTCTTTCCATGCAAAGACTGATAGAAACCTACCGGAAGTTGTGTAATATGTTCATGTCACTGCTCAGTTGTTAACATTGTACATTGCCTAACATTGTTCATAGCATGCTTGTTGCCAAAACCCAGTCTCGTTTTGAAACAACCGGACACAAAGACACTGAATCTGGTATCACATGCTAGCTTCCATTGTGGTTGAGCACTCATAGTTCAATTGTGAAACTGACCCAGTAACGTCTCAACTATGCCCCGCTTCCTGTCACGTGACGAGAGGAATTTTTTCGTCCAGAAGTCCAAGCATTTTGTTGGACAGAGAACAAAGCAAAAAAATACTTTGATCTTTTACCAGAGTAGTGGGTTGCGATGTGCAAATAAATATACATATGAATGGCCCTAATATTTGTTTTTAAGCTGGCCGGCACCGGCTCAAGGCTGGCTCCGGTGTAGTGAAACCTCATCCCTCACAGATCCCTGCCAGCGCAACTGGGTCACATGACTTGCATGCTAGAGCGTTTTAAATCCCTCTTGTAATAATAGCGCTCGTCCCACTGGCCTCTGACACTGTTTTCACAACATTATACTACAACTGGCCGGTCGTGTGAAAACAAATTGCAGGGGAAAGCTAAACGATAGCCTTTTTTAAGCCATAGGCCAGCGATGAACATGCTAAACCTTTAAGAATTGAGCTAGCATTGGAAACATAGTATAACTCGTGTTTTTGCTGGTGATGCCATGCAAATAAGTAGCTACCTCCTGACAGGGAGCAGATGGTTATATTGTTAATTCCTCTTTTCCAGAATATTTTCCCAAAACCAATCTACTTGCCATCATTTTGTTATATGGTTAATGCTTTAACAAAGACACACAGCCAAATCTATACGCAGCCCACGAAACTCACACAAAAAAAACTAATTAACCAAATTGAAAAAATCAATGGCACGAACTGAAGTCCACAAGGGCCCATTTGACTCAGTGAAAGAGGAAGAACCTTTCTCCGCTGAATGTGGCAGTTGTTTATTTTTTACTACACTTCCCTGAAGCCTTCGGGGGACAATTGAGTCTTGTAGCGCGACTGGTGGTTGGTCACAATCTGGAGTAATGTGATAGTCCCGTGTGTCAGTGTGGACAGTCAAGTGCTCGGCAGCTAACACTGGACAGATGTCCAGTGCACGAGTCCCATGACAATCCAACACACCAACACTTGTGATTTGTGTCTCATGATACATAAGTAATTAAGAATTATTATTTTTTGTAAAGCGCCTCAGATTGCTGTGCATGCCTTCTCCCTCTGAACATGTGACATTCTCTCTCTACCTCACTCTGGTCGTGCAACAATAGGACCCTGTGTCTGCAGCCATTGAACCCCATGCCCCGCTGCAAGCACACATGCACCCACAGCTACACATACATGCACACACATAGAGTCCCACTAAATGTATAGCATTTCGATGTTGTAACTTTTTCCTCCAATTGCCTTCAACAGGTTTAATGCTGAACAGTAGCGCAACAAGATTATGTTCCAGCAGTGGGTTGAAGAAAACATACACTGGACTATTCTGAATTTACTTAATGGAAAATGTGCAGCTAAAAACCAACATTTCAGACTTTCTACCTTAAGTTTGCTCCCTACATTTCTCCCAGAAACCTATTTTCCTTACATGGACTCTTTAATCGACATAACAAGGAGAAAAATAACCTAGATTGTACAGTTTTGTATTGTCGCCTTACTTCTTTCCCTGACATACATTTACATTGAGATAATTTAGCAGACGCTTTTATCCGAAGCGACTTACAAGAATTCATACACATATATACGGCAGAGTCAACCATGCAGGTCATACAAGTCATACACACATACATATACACAGATCCTGCTCAGGGACACCTCAATAAACAGCTAGGAGGATCCAGGGATCGAACTAGCACCCTGTAAGTCAACACGCTCTACCTCCTAAGCTAAGCCGACCCGACATTGTTTCGTGCTGTTCATTAACAGTGAAGAACGGTCAACAGTTTAGTCCAAAATAGTCCAAAATGAGACCAGAAAGACAGGCCAACTGCTCCCTCCCTCTCCCTCAACATTTCACCTCTGCTGCTGTGTCCACATTAACATATGAATAGGGGTAGAAGGAGAAAGTTTGTAAACGCTGTTCTAATGACTGTTTATCTCCTCCATTGTTTTCTTTGGAGCAGGTGAATCACCTGCTTCCTCTTCACCCTGGTTCATTGACTTACTAGCAAAAGAGTTGACTCAGTCCAGCATTTGTCAAGCAATATACCTTTTGAGGAAAGTTGGTTGATGTAAAGGGTGTGGTTGAACTACAGGAGGATCACTGGACCGTACAGGCTTTGAGCATGCAAATAGAGCAACGTGAAACGATAGTAGCTCCTGTTTTACTGTGTGTGGGGAGTGCAGAACGTAAGTAGGTCAACGCGTGGAGACTTCAAATAGCCTCTTGTTTTAGTTTTTTCTGCCGCTGGAAAGTTTCAGGAAATAAGCAGTAGTCAGAGTGCAGCCACTCGTTTGAACCTCAGAAGCGGCATTGTGGAAAGGCTGTGGACAAACTGCCAGTGTGACTCAATCTTTGTAGGCAGGTAGCACAAGGCAGTTTCCTGTTGATGGCTGCTCTGTGGGCCACACGATGGGGAGTCGATAATGGCTGCGTCACATGACGGCCTGAAGCAACAGCGGCTGATTTCTCTCTTTTGTCTCGAACATCCTCTCCGTTCCTCCTCTTGGCCAAACCTAGAAACACACAGGTTGGACCCACCGGTCGGCCTGCTGGCTGTAGATAGAATATTCTCTCTGTTACAACATAGTGTTTATCTTGGACCAGATTGTTACATGTCACCGGGTTCAATCTATCTTTCGAAAAAGGTTTTAAATGACTTGTGTCTACTTCAGAAACTGTCCAATCCTGTGGCCCCCGCGAGATCGTATGTTTACATGGTCTTTAAAAAACAAAAGATCTTTCAAATAAGTTCCAAGGTATTCTTTGTTATGTGGGTTCACTTCTTTCATTGGGATCAGAAGATGTGATAGATTACCTAGAAACCACAGGGCATATACACTTCTGTTTTTAATTTCTCCCCAAGAGAGCCTCCTCCCCCAGCCCAGCAAGGATCTGTACAATCCTCATGGCTCTTTATGTCTAATCTAAGACAGATGTCCCAGGCTGCAGGAGATTCCCCCTATAGTCCCTGTGCTTCTCTGTCTACTCCTAGTATACTCTGCCCTTTGGGCTGCTTTGAAGCAAATGGGGATTGGCGTTTTTTAGTCATCTTTGTAAAATGTGAATTACAAGTATAGCTATCCAACAGATTTATATCTGAAAAAAAATGTTAAGTAAAATTTACTTTCCAGTGCCACATTGAGACCACAACATTGAAATACTGTCTAATAGCACTGACAGAAACCCCCAAGACTAAGAAAAATTTAATATATAATACCTCAATCTACTCTTCATTCTTACTTACATTCTTAAATGTGCATGCTTCTATGAACTATTCCTTCTCAGCAACATTTCTTTGTTCCGCTGCATTTGATTTCAACCTATCAGGAGCCAGTGGAAGGGTAGTTAGAACCGGCCCATCAAATCGAGGAGTTCAGGGGCATCCAATGCCAAGCGGGTCAATTGGCTTAACGATCAACTTAATACACTTTGGTACAATGGTGCACTTCTTATCAGGCTTACAGAGTTGGCTGGCCGTTGCCGATGGCTTACAAGGTGGTTGGAAGATTGGGTCCTACCAACTCTAGGGATTGATCCCAGGCAGAGTTGATCAAAATGTAATTATTCATGTGAATGCATGAATGTAGGCAATGTATGTAGGCCTACAGAGAGAGAGAGAGAGAGAGAGAGAGAGAGAGAGCGAGAGAGAGAGAGAGAGATATTTATATCTCTTTATATGTGTGCACACATGCAGGTTCTGAGGTGCACTCCAGGTGGTTTCACTTGAGAGGCGGTCGGACACGGCGCGCGTGGCGGGGGCTGGGTGTTGTGTTCGCGCGCGCGGCGAGTTTAAAACACACGCGATCAGCTGCGGCTCGGAACAAGCCAGCTTGTTGAAAATTATTTCAACTTCCAGAGCGAGAATCCTCCATGGCAAACCGCCACGTGGTCTGGCGCCGCCGCTCCATGAAATTGCCTCCGTGCTTTCGCCACAGGAAAACAATGGGAGCGGGTCGCACGGGGAGTCCGAGGATGATACAATCGGTAAGACTAGAAGAGCGAGTTAAAACGGCAAACCAAACAGCGACCGACTTCTCCCCGCCCACCTTCCTGCAACCACATGCGTCTGATGTGGCCGGCCAGGCCAAAAGGTCCCCGCAGCCATAGCGACGAGGCAGGAGACCCCTGCACTGTGGTAGGGAATAAGGGGCTCAAGAACATGTTGAAAGTGCTTGAGCCGGGATACAGTTATTTTTGTGCACAAACAGTTATACCGGCCTTGTACAACACAACAAGAGAACACGTTGGCGCGTCGGGAAGGCCTCCTCGTGGGCTGACTGCAGACCGTTAAATACAAATGAATGAAATTGTCGGCTGTTGGCGTTAGATCGACTTTATTGAAAGTCTTTGCAGCAGTGTTGATGTTGATGTGTTGCATGGACAGACTCTGTTTCACAGCGCTGCTTGTTGCTGTGGTCTTGAGGAATGTCTTGTTGCTGAGTGTGCAGGTTTTTATTGTTGGATCAGGCTCTATTTGAGATGTCAGGTGACCTACAAAGAAGCTTCTAGAATAACCGGTTCAACTGCTTTTTTTTCCGTAAGGTTACTCCCTCCTCAGTTGTGTTCCCTTACGAAATATTTACCATTTTATTTTTGGTTAATGTACACAGTGTACAATTGTGAAATACACGAGTATGTCAGTACAGTACAGTGCCATCTTATAGAGGGGGATCTCTGGTGCATGACATAATCCTGCTCGCACATACCTTATACCACTTTTTTGTGTGAGAACAACGTCAAGTCTTGGAGCTTGCTGTTTACTTAAGGTGACTAGTCAAGTGTTTTTCAAACTCCTTTCCCTGAGAGGTCAAGCCTCATAGTAGAACATAGTTATTCATTAGCTTTTGTTAAAGCATAGACGTGGGCGTCATGTTATTCTACCCATGGTCCCAGTGAATGGAAAAAAGGGCTTGGAGCCGGAAAAAAACAACAACACAAAAACCATGTCTAAAATTGCCCCAGTGTGGCTCACACAGTAAGACCAAACATATACTCTGTACATTCAGGCTGCATCACACGGAGGCTCTAATTAACAAGTTGTCAGTTGAGCACACAAGAGCCCAGCGCTAAACCCGTTCACCTGCCCGCAGCCCCTTCCCTCCACGGCCCTCTCTTTATTTTTCCCCCTCATATGGTTCCCTGTGCGTCGTTATTTTTCCTCCCTCCACCTACCCACCGAGTAACCACCAACCCCCCTTTGTCTGGTGCTGCAGTCAATATATCTGACTAACTTGATGAACTGTGCACAGTGCAAAGTTAATTTCTTTCAGAGAGCCCCGGTAGCCATGGCAACCATCTTATTAAGGGCTCCGCAGCCCATCTGCTCTAAACATTACCCGAGCACGGCTGACTGTGTAGCCTGCCTGGCTCTCGCCCCCACCCCCACACCCCACGAGCTGCGCTCTGCACATGTGATCTACACATTGATCCGTGCCGGGGAACAGAAATCAATGGAAACACATATGCATGAAGCTCACATTTGCACTTTTGGAAAACGGAACGGTTGATTAGCACTGAAACCTATCATGAAACCCTCCCAAGTTGGAGTGGGTTTTTTGGTTTGTTGCTGTTGACATTTTTATCTTAGATGCTTAGTTATTTGTAGATTGGTTCAAATTCCGAATTCTTTCAATTCCAATGAATGGATTGTGCTACAGACGCTAAAGCTAGCTGGAAAGGAATTTTCTGTGTCTGGGTTACTCTTTACTCTCTTAATTAATTATTAGCCTCCTTATCTGGCTCTGTGCCTACTACAGAGAACACTTATATTCCTGCACTCATGTTCCTGCACTAACCCTTGGTGACAGCCAAATCTAAACGCATACCCACCAAACTAATAAGAACATTGAAAACAAAGGTGGGACCATAGCCAAACCAATTTTTCTATCGATAATGCAAATGCTACCATGGATTAGTACAAATTAGATGTTGAAATGTCATGAAAGTCCTTGCTAAATCAATTCACTTATGAAAGTGCATGTCCTTTCAGTACGATTTTGATAATACACATTATAATGCTACGTTGTGTAGTGGTATAGTGCCTTGGTGGCATAACACAGGCTTGGTTTAATATGTGTGGGTAAATAACAACATAGGGGATATCCTTTCTGCTAGCGGTCTCCAAGCAGCTTGACCCGAGAGTCTCTGTTGCCATGCTGCCGGATTCCCTCCAATAAGCTTGGGGAGTCATGTGACTTATTGAATGGAGGTCACCGATCCCTCTCTCCCAGTCAGAGATACTCCCAGACTCCCTTTAAAAGGGAATATCTGGGAAATCCAGCCTCTCGCAAATCTACATGGATGATCAAATGTGCACCAGTCAACCATTTTTTCATCTCGGGACAGTCTGTTAAACAAACAGCCTTGTCATTCGCAGAGAGAGAGGGATTCGGATAGACACCAGCTGCTACACACAAATGCATTCCCCGGTGGAAACCTAATATTGCGCCGGAGCCACTTGAAGCCTTCAGAAGCAGTTAGTGATGTCATTCAAGCCCATTGGTAGGGTTACGCTTTCTGAATGACACTCGCGGCCAGCTGTCCTTCTTTGTGGGCCCGTCGCGCATTGAGCCACCAGGAGGGAGCCCACGCAGGCCTCAGCCTTTACAACCACAACCCCTTAAGAAGCGATAAGAACTTTATCTGACAGCCATTTCTGAGCATCCCCCGTGAAAGAAGTTTAGCGGCCGAGGTGCCGTTCTCCTCCCTGATGTGTGTCCGTCACAAGGGACCTTTGCCCATCACTTGAAAAGCTGCATTAGCTATGGAGATTCCTCCCCTTCAGATCTTGCCCTAAATGATCTTAGCAGATTACTTTACTTGAAAGGATGCATTGCAGCCAAGCAGTCCAACAAAAAAGCTTTCATCACCCGCTGCATAGCCCACAACCCCCCCCCCCCCTTAACCCTACAGAGCATCAGAATGAGTTTTCAGAATTTGCAGCATTTTTTTGTGACTTGTTGAAATCACCTTTAACCTATGTTTTTAAAGTCATGCCGTGGTTTGTCTAAGGGTGACCAAAAAAGGCTTCACAGTAGAAAGGTTTGATTATGGACCCTGCGGATATTCATTGATCTATATTCTGTTCGTTTTGCTTTATTAAGAAATATAGCTCTTTTTTACCTATACTGGTCTCGATCTGCTCACAAATAAGCTTTACTTTAACCGTACAAAACTTTCCTTGAATAAGGTTTTTGCGATGGCGAAAAACGTGAATTGAAATGGCTCTGTGAGATTGGAAACCATTGACAATGGCGACTTTATCGTTATACCTACTCTAGGCATTCTACGAACAAAGCCCTTATTAATCTCAACCGTCCGCCCTCTGAACTAAAAAACGGTTCATGGGGAAATGTATGAAGTTTGCCTTCGAAATATAACTGTGCTTAAGCCATTGAAGGCATACACCTCAACCACCTGCTTACGAAGCGGCCGGCTCCATTGTTGATGAGTAAAGTCCCTTAAGGTTAAGCTAACCCTGCGGCGCCAACGTTTTCCTCATCTGGTGTCAGAACCGGCGTCTGCATTCAAACAGGCCGCGACACTGGGAGCTCACATGACCGGGAGGCGCCCGGACAGCGGTGATGCTGTGCGCATCGGGGAGCGCCGCTTGCGTAACGGCTGACTCGGTATCGCGCTACGGAATGCCAGAACAGTGTTTGCAAACAGAGCAGCCACGTGCGGCGCTCACGTGGAGGGAAAGCCTTCCGAGTCTCCTGCCCCTCTTTTGCTCGCTCACCAAACCAGGTTTAAGTTTTAAGAGGTGATGCCTGAGACATCCACACATGTTTATATGTATATAATGTTTACCTCGCCAGGACCAAGAAACCGCTCCTTACTATTCCGTGCTACTCCTACCACCCTTATCACCCGTATGATATAATCACAGGGCCAGGCTAGGCCAACACAGCAGGACAGCTTATCGGTCATCCGGGTTTAAATTTGGAATGTGCTTTTACATTTGCATTTCTTTGGTGTCTTCATAGGGGACCTATTTTGGAGTTAGTTTAGGTGTGAATGCTTAAGCGGTTAAGAAATACATCCTAATTACCACAAAATATTAGGTTTGGATCATGTTCTTCACAAAAGGCACAAAGGTGTATAATCTTCCTCTCATTATTTTGAATGGATGTATCTACAATATAGCACGTTTCTAATGCAGCAGTCGCACAGTGGGTCACTGCATCTCTCCCTCTGTACAACAACAACCCCCGTTAGCAGGAAAAGAAAAAAAAATCAATATTTAAAAGATCAATACAGCACAATAAATTGCTCGCCATTTTGTCTCAAGGTACAAAACCCACAACCAAGGCAAGGCCATGCAGCAAGAGGTAGCCCAATCTAAAATGTCCAACTCAACCGTCTCATAGTTTAACAAAACAACAACAACAACCAGGGCAAGGCCATGCAGCAAGAGGTAGCCCAATCTAAAACTCAACCAGTTGTGTCTCCTTTCTGAGACCGGGCCCAAGGGGGTCGAAATATGATGCGTGGGCTCAAGTAAAGGAGGAGGGTGGGTCAGGGGTCAGGGGGAGCATTGTCATCGGACTGCATTGTTGTTAAACGCTATGGCAACTGGACATTCTTCCCAAAGGTGATATTGTCTCTTACCCTGGGAGGAACATAAAAGGTTCCTACGGCCACGACCAGGGAGCAGCCTGACCGCTAGGCTTTATCAGTGGGTGTGGACGGATGTGAACAGATTGATTGATCTGTAGGTGCCCCATCCCCCCCACCGGAGCTCCCCCTGCAACCCCCCCATTGGAGACGCATTCAGTCTCGTCGTTGCTAGGGCCGATGTAGCAACAGTCATGGCAGGAAACCTGGAAACTATGTCACTGCGTAGGTTGTGACAGTTTGTGCTACAACATTGATGTCACCTGTGAATAACCTCCCAGCTGGAAATGGGCGTTTAAGGCTGTACTACAATCACCTGGCACGTTAATTGAAACATATAAACCACAAGTTTGATAAAAGCCGGTCACATCAAATCCTCATGTCAATGTATCTTGCTATCTGCCTATAGCAGTAAGGGTAATCGAACAGGGGAGAGCACGAGGTTAGCATTACACGAGAGCAAACACCCTCCTCATTGACTGATCAGTCTCCTAAAGAAGCATGGCAGTTATTTAAAAAAGTACAGGTGACTCACACACACACACACACGCACACGCACACAAACACGTACAGCCCGAGACTTCAGATCGATGTGTTCAACTCACCGGTTGAAACAGGTTAGCTTAATAAACGGATCTCTCGTGTCACGTGGTCCCGGCAAGTTGGGGCGGCTGAGCACGCCCCCGCCTACTCTCTTGTGTTGACACTACACACTCGATAGCCATGCGCGTCACATCAAAACAAAACCATGCCGTAGCCTTACAACGTCAACGAATGAACATGTGACGGGAATAGTTCCGAGCTCGCTAAGATTCAGCCCGGTGTTATTATATTGCAGAGTACCTCATTTCTTATAAAGGCACATCATGCTGTGCATAGCTAACCACTGATTAACAAATCAGACAGAAATCGTAAGCAACATAATTAATGCAGTGTAGAAACGCTATTTTTTTTGATGTAGTAAATGCTACCCTGCAGTCGGTTCACAAAGCAGTGTACCGTTTTCATTCCGTTCTGTGGAACTCAACTGCCCTGTCCGAGTCCCCTACCCTTTATAGGTCCTCTCTCGTTTATTTCACCACGCTGTGATGCGTGGTGTTAACTGTGATGTTACTCAATGTGCATGAGCATGAGAATGTTAATGCATTAGGGATTTTTACAACTAAGCTCAACTATTGGGCCATTTAGATCACCTGATGACCCTTCCAGGCGTTTCTTGGTTAGCATTTAACTGCAGGCCTAACTGGGGCTGGAATACACAAACCAAATACACAAGGTTTAAGATGGTATCTCTGACAATCTCCCAGCATGATGTTAATCTGAAGGATGCAATTATTGACTGCTTTACATTGTTATTTAAAACAGCAATGGTAATGACCTATTAGTTACATGTGTTCCGTCATTATTAACAAAAACAACAACAACGTCGCTTTTCTGGTATATCTCAAATCAAATTATAATCAGATATCGTGAAATGTATGAATATTCCTCCTGGGTACCTTTTATAGCATTAACATTCCATTTGTAAGCTTACTATTTGGCAGTTACAAGGCTGTAGATTCACTACACTGACATAATTGCTCACAGCAGGAATACTATCACTGCACTCTATCATACACTATACTTTATCATTGAGACGTCAGCAACTCTGATCACAGAAGTAGGTTGAGTGTAACAATATAAATGTATACTTTCCATACTGTTTTATAAATGAAAAGAAGATGTACCTCATAATCCACTATGCAATATGTTGTATTAACGGTCTGTCAACTCTGTAAAGAAATAAGATCTACTGTTCCTATGAAATTAGTGAACTTTGAATTTCCCCCTACTGGTATCCCCCCCAAAAAAAAAAACCCAAGCCGTGCTAGATTCTCCCCATCAAATGGTGCAGTAGGATAGAGTTTCATTTCCCTTAGCACTTTCTGACCTTGACCTGCTCTCTGCCCCTTGCTAAAATATTCTTTCTTTTTCTTCCACTCTCTTCCTGTCTTCATGCCCTCCTTGGGACCGGGGAGGCCTTTGTGTCTGCCTGTCATTTGGGGGGTGATCACGATTAAAGCTGATTCAGGGTGTTGCACAAAGCGGTATAGCCCCCCCCCCCCCCCCCCCCACACTGTTACCAATGCTATGTATTTGTACAATGTAAACTTACTGCCAACCCTAGCTGATCTAGGTAGGCTTTTGGACAAATGTTTGTACACTGCTTCTTTATTGATGAGCAGACACCAAGGAGAGGAGCACTGTGGAACATGTTATATAAATGAGTAAAGCTGCCTGTAGCATTATTATGCATATCTCCTGGTAAACACAATTATTCTGTTAGTTAAGGGACCTTTTTAATAAGTTATGAATAATATGTCCCATATTATTCTAAACATTATGTGACATAAGCACACGTGAAAAAAACCCTAGATAACTACTGACAAATATACACAGGACACTTTTCTAGCGATTGTTCAATTTAAAAGGAGATCCAAAATAGGAGCATACCCTACATAGCTACAGAGAGACATCAGTAATACTGCTTCAGAGAAAGAAAGAAAAAAACGAAATCCTTATCAGGCAGTCTAAGCAGGCCATTTTCTGTTCAAGAGGCATTCCAAAAAAACAGCAAGTGTGCACAGTGAGAGCGGCGCTCATGGAAACACACGCTGAAAAAGAACCAACCCTCTCACATTTACAAGGTACCGAGAGCAAGGGAAAAGAGAATGAGAATGGTCAGCCATGTTGGAAGAGCTTTATGAAATAAGCCCACTTCTCATTCTGTTGGCTGTACGGTGGGGGGAAGTGCCTTGGCTTTACAAAAAAAAAAAAGAAGCAGAACGAAACCCTTCCCAATCTTATGGGAACATGAAGCAAAAGACCTCAAACAGAGGGTATACCCTCTGAGCTATAAAAAAAACCTCACCTCTTTCTGTGTCCTCCCACTTTGTAGAAAAAAAATCCAACAAAATCGGCCAGTTCTGTGCTCTAACAAATCCTAAAGGGTAGCCATCTTGCCTCCTTCTGTTCTTCTATGAAACAGACCATACTCCACATCAATATTCATGGAGACCAGTCTGACGTCGCCTCTCACCATCAGGAGAAGCCCGGGTGTCGCTGTTGGTCCGGTCGGTGGAGCAGCCCCGCGTGCACCTCTCTCTCTCTCTCTCTCGCTCTCTCTCTCTCTCTCGCGCAGTCTCTCTCCGGCGTGTAAAGAACAAGACAAAAAAGGGAGAGAGAAGGCTCCAAAAAGGGAGAAGAGTGGACTCGCTTGGGGGGAACAGCCTCCACTCTGCTGGCAAACTGAAAAATAATCACAAAATCACTTTCCTGCTGAGCCTTTCCCACACAAAGAGCCAGGTTTTCTCCCCCCCCCCTCTATCTCTCGTCTCTCTCTCTCGCGCGCGCGCACCCTCTCTCTCTCTCTTTACTCTCCCTCCTTTTTTTTTTTCTCTCTCCCCTCAGCCGCACACAATAGTGCACACTATGGCGGCCGTTCACAAAACCCGGACTGGAATCCCATCCAGACGGCCCCCAGACTCCGCCCACCGGAGACCTTTAAATTGAACATTGCACTGGTGCTGTCTGACTGGTCGAGCTGAAAAGGATGTC
>JAOPJL010000116.1:11771299-11782032 GCA_027123545.1 Trisopterus esmarkii
ACACACACACACACACACACACACACACACACACACACACACACACACACACACACACACACACACACACACCAAGACCGCCCTCTACTGGTAAAATGGAGCCTGGCGTTTGCCTGGCTCGATGTAGTACAATCATGGCAGCAAGAGTAGCCTGACATCTGTGTAGTAAGATATTGGAACTAAAAAGGTTGAGGTACCCCCACTTGGTGAGTATGGTCAAGTTGAAGAGCAGAGGATTGTACTTGTAAGAAACAAATCAGACCTGAGAGGAAGATAGCTGTTCAGTTGCAGACTGGCAGAAAAATTGTTTTGCATGTTTTCCCATGTATTTAGTGGGTGCGGTGAAATCTGCAACAAGTCTGTGTAGTCAATCCATTGTAATCCAAAATAAACTCACCTTGCAAGAAGCACACATTCAACATTCTTTATCTTCCCCACTATCAGCGCATCTGAAGGCTGTTGGAGAGTATACAAGATGCATTAAGTAAAACATCTATCCAATAACATCAGCTGACTAATCCATTCATACAATACAGTATGTTGGTTTATATTAAGCTTTCGTTTTTTCCCCTTGCCTACTTCTGTGACTTGCCTCACGGCTAGTTTGGCACGCCCTCAAACAAAGCTAGTTTGAATGGTGGTTGTTTTGTTCTGGTATTACCATGTCGAGCTGACACTGTTATCATCAATGCAAAAATAAATCCACTCTATACAGACTTCTAAAATAAACTTGTTCAAATTGACAATTCCCTTAATTTTACTGCGGACTGCTTCTTGAACTGTACACAGATCAATAATGGATCTTTGCTACATGTAGATTCAGGACAACCTGTATGTATAGCTTTATGATATTTGTTTGAATTAAAACAAACAAGATAGATCCTAACAAGTGCAGGGTTGTTGGTTGTAGCCTTGCTGTACACCCAGTGAGAAAGTTTCCTGAGGTAATACTGTAAAAATGTTTTGTTTGTATGCCGCATCTAACCTGCTAGCTCACATTGTTTTATTCAAATAGTTTGGTTAGTCAGTTGTAGACCCCGGCTAACTTGCTAGCTCACATTGTATTCAAACTGTATTCAAAGCCAGCTGTAGCCTGGTAGACACTTGTTGGCTCACATTATTGTGTTCAAAGGTTTGGCAATGGAGTTTTATGACAATGTGATTGTCCGGCCTGAAGTTACGATTCTGTGTGAGACTCAGGCTCAGAAAGGTATGGCTGAACCAAAGCCATAGATACTGGCAATGTTTACAGTTGCTCGGGAGTCGGGACTCAGGGGCATAAGATGAACTACACAAGCACCGATGGAGTGGTTATGCTGACCAATCAGGGCTGAAACTGAGTTTTTTACAGGGGTCAAAGGTTCAAAGCGATTCTCAATCAATGAAGAGTGTGAAAGTGATCAAGTATTTATAACATTAAAGCATGTAAACCTATTCTAGCAGTACATCCAAAATAAATTATTCACAACCAAAAATATGCATAATGACACCTTTAATATGTCTATTTTAGCACAGATGTGGTAAACTAACCTTTCCATATGGCGTGTCGACATATCGCTCAGTCCTCCCTTCCAGGATATCTGGGTCATCAAGACCCGATCCACCGATTATTCCGATCTAGAAGAAGGAAACCGTTTAAAACATTAATTTGAACTATTTATTATCACTCCAACTCTCTTAAATACACAAGACAGGGAGCAATGTAGTATTTCCTAGCTCAATACCACGGAATGATCATTTTTATTTTGAGGAAAACTGAAAGTTAAGGACAACGTGGTGCAGAAGTGCTTAAGTCAGCTACTAATCTAGCCGTATAGCCAAAACATATGGATATATGATACTGCATTCAACATTGCGATGGCTAATTGCTAGCTTATTTGACATGCAGATTTTAAGTAAACACCGTTTCATAGCACATTGAATTGAAGAAGTGCACGTATCCATTACAACCAGAATGAAGCCTAAAAGCACTAGCGAATAGAAATAACTTGAATAGACAACAATGCATAACGTACTGCTGGGCAGTGCGGTTACATACACCTCTCCCGCCCCTCGGAGGCCCTGGGAGAGATTCATTGGACGTATCCGTCAGGATATTACCTTAATGTGCATTTGTGAGGCCATGGTGGTATGTTTGCCACGTTTCTTCCTGAGCCACAAACACTTCCGTTACACTTGAGTCGCTAGCATCTCGGGTAGCCTCCCCCGAAATGCATTCACGACATAGCAACAGCTGCTCACCGAGTAGTTTTTTTTTTTTTTTTTGTATGGATGCTTTATTTACACACTGCACTTAATTCAAACACACACAAAAAAAAAGTATAACTGCATCTTAACACAGTTTTGCATATCTCTGACCCCTGTCTAGCTCCACTGATATGTTCATGGCATTGACCCTGTCGGGGTTAAGGGTTCGAATCCCACTTCAGAGCTACGCTGCCAGTGGCACAGCGCTCTGTCGCCTCCCTCAGGCGGCCTGGTTCTGTGAGCCAATGGGCGTTGAGCATCACCTCCCTTCTCAGGGCCCGGATGTAGGAGCCGAGGAACGTCACTAACTTTACTTCAAAGTCAAGAAAATGCCTCCTTTTTTGATAAAGAGCATATCTTTTTTAAAGCTATATAATAAAGCTATTGTTTATGAGCGTTATAATGAGCGATGTTTTTGATGAAATACCCCACACACTTCGGCGTCATACTTTTAAGTGTCTTTGAAGACACTACGATTGTAGTACATTGAGTAAGGTTGTTTGTAACCATTAACGTTAGCCACCCTATTTGTTGGAATGTTTTATAACCATCTTTATGAAAGTGTGCTTTACCTATACAATCACCACCTGCATCAGCACTGGAATGTGTAAGTTGGTACATAACTGGAGTGACTAACATTTGTATTGGAAGTTTGAGGGGCCTCATAGCTCATACTGTAGTTTGGAATGATTGGAAAATCACTCATTCATGTATCCATGAAAATACATGTTTTTGCGCCTCAATATTAAAATATATATATATATATGTATATTTATGTGTACATTTGTAATTCAATTTCTAATATTGTTTTCAGATAATTCGATTTTGTCAAATTACCTGGCAGTTGCTTTCTGAAAGAATTGGAAATACATCCTCTGACCAGCTGGGGGGGGGGTGGGGGGTATTACACCGTCATTGGTAGGGCCCGAGGAGAGAAGTCGGAGGTTTACAGTTAGATCCTCTTGGATCCTCTTTAAATAAATTAAATTAAAAAAATGTGGCATTATTTAGCAAGTCTCCTGAAATAAATAACTGGCACTGTAAAATAAGTCCCAAGAAATAAATGTCCTTTTGAAAAACATCTTTTTAAAATATCGACATGAAACAGTTTATGGAGCGTTCCATTTAATTATATGATTAACAGATCCAGAGGCTGTTAACCTTTTTTAACTCTTTTTTTTTATTAAAATATAACATAAAAATTACCAATATCAACCTCTGAATGACCAAATTATAAAAGGGCACATGAGCAGGTTGTTCATTGTCAAGCACTCAAGTGATTTATATAGAAGAAAATATGTGAAAACAATGTTATACCTGAGAGAGCAACCTGGAAAAAGTTAAAAAGAAAATACTTTCCTGATTTGATGTGTTCACTTGAAACAGTACTAACAGTTTGAAAGTCACACATTTGATGTGGGTGTAGCAACTAGCTAGACCTTGATGCTAAATAAAACCACCACATATGTAAACCATTTATGCTTTGAAAATGATTAGTTGGCAATTAAAGGCATATGCTATGAAGGCATTCCTAACGAAAGTGATTCTCCAACCATCCACAGTTATGTTTATCTTTGTTGTAAAATATCATCAGCTGGCAGTGAATCACTTTTTGACACATCGCCATCGCGGTCTGTGACATCAGTATCTGGTGGCATGCCTGTGGCAATTGGAAGATTTTCCTTGCCTGAGGGGTCAACATTGCTATAGGTAGAATGACCACTGTCGCTTTCAATCGTTATCACAGTGGGGGAGCGTTTCCCTGGGCGCTCCTTACTCTTGTGCTTTTTGCTTTTCTTCTTGTGTTTCTTCTTCTTCTTGTGGTGCTTCCTGCCTCGGTCTGACCCGTGTCCTGCATCGTCTGTTTCCCCTCCGAGGCTGCCGTCCCTCTTCGCAGGCTTCTCCTTCGACCTCTTCTGTTTCCTGGTGCTGGTCCTACTGCTGGTTGTTTCCACCACCTCGGACCCCGACCTCAGATCCGTGCTTCTGTCAGGTTCGTCTAAGTGCCTGGTCTTGTACTTCCTCTTGCCACCGGGCTTGTCTTGACTGGACCTTTTCCTAAAAGACGGCGATCGGCTACCTGTGGAGTAGGTCCCGGAGGGAAAGTCGTCCCTGTGACCGCTGTCATGTGGTTCCCTACTGCGAGATTCAGAGCATGAATCTCCGTTCCTGCGACCCCTGGAGTAGTAGGTGGTTTTCTCTGAATAATGAATCCAACTGTTGTCTCTGTCGCGGCCATACTTGCTGTAGGACTGCCACTGGTAGCTGCTAGGCAGACCGTCTCGCCTTTTCTCCTTACTGTCCCTCTTCGACCGGGAACACTCCCTGCTGCTACTGGATCGAGAATGTCTCCTCGAACGGGACAGGTGGACGGCACCGTTCGTGGGGCTCCTGGAAGAATCGCTCGCACTTCTCGACCTTCGGTCCCGCCTATTTCTCCTCGATTGAGTTTCACTCCTAGATTCCTGCCGTTCCCCGCATCTTTCTGCACTGCGACGCCTCTTGCTGACCTTGTCGTAGTCACTTTTCCTCTCTGTTCTAGACCTGGAGAGGCCACTTTGGTCTTTAGACGGTGAATGCGGTTTCATGCTAGAGGCAGGAGACGGGCTTCGCTCTACAGCGGGAAGAGGAGAGGCGCTTGGGGTGGTGAAGCGAATGTGTTGAGGCAGCTGAGGCTTTCTGTCCATCTCCTCATGGACAGATTCCTCCGAGTCCGATGAGAGCTGAACCAGCTCTGGTGTCCTCTGTGACACTGGCTTCACGAAACCAACGATAACACAGTCATCTTCATCCCCACCAACACCGTAATCATAGGAGGACGAAAGAGATCCATATTTTTTGACACCACTGCGAGACACGTCCTTTGGGTTTGAAGGGCCTTTTGGATGGGACGAAGAACTGCATTCCTGTAGCTCTTCCTCCTGGCTGCTGTCAGAGTCTGGTATAGAGAGCGGCTGCACTTTGTTTCTTTCTTCCGTCGTGGAATACGAGGGCCCAGGCGTCTCATCATCCCACGCAGACTGACTGAGAGCACCACTGGACATAGACTCTCCAATGGTGTCCAGATCCACTGACATTAGATCGTCCTCTGAGACCGCTATGACAGATGAATGAGAGCTACTACCGTCGTCCAATAGGGAATCGGGGCAGTCATAGACGGCATGCTGGTCATAGGCCTCCATGTTGAAGGGAGCCTTTGCGAAGCTGATGAACTCATGGAGGAAGTGCTCTGTGCGAGCCTGGAGAAAAGGCCTGAGCTCCTCCAGTATATCACTGGCCTCCAAATTGAAGCGGGTGATGCGCGACATCACCACGTGCTGCACTATGTTGACCAGAGAGCCGTGGGCTCCGTAAAGCACCATGAGCTCCCTCTTCAGCCAGGGCACCAGTCTGTGAAGGCACGCAGGGTTTCTCTGATAGAACTCTGCCGTGGTGTCCCGGCAGCGGCCGCCGTCCTCCACCGACTGCACTCGGATTCCCTCGCGGTACAGCCCCCTCCTGAACGTGATCATCTCCTGCTCCCGGATGGCACGGACCGCTCTGCCTTCGCTAGCGGCCCGCCTCCCTGCCGCCAACCTCGACATTGTGCGCCTAAGGTTGCGCTCGTGCAGCTGGTAGGCATCTCCAAAGTTCTCAAACATCACGCCGTTGTCTGGCGGGGTAGCAGTCCTCCTCTCGGCCCGCTGACGCACGCCCGTCATGGTGGTGTGGTACCGGAAGCGTACGCCGCCGAAACTACCGAATGAGCCATTGTCGCTGGGCCTCAGGTCATACTTCTTGAAGTCTTGGTCCGACTTGATGGTGTGGTAGATGGAGTTGAACGGCTGCTTGCACAGTGGACACTCCGCTTTGTTCTTGGACCACTCATGAATGCAGCGGAAGCAGAACTTGTGCAAGCACAGGTCCAGGTAGGACATGTTGTGGAAGGCGTCCAAACAGATGGGGCACTTGGAGTCTGGAGACACCTCTTTGGACGTGTCCCCAGAGGTTTTGCTTGTGCCATGCTTCTGACGTGGACGCAGTTCAATCTTTGAGGCTGACATGATCTTAGGTGAAGAAGAAATAATGATAAAAACATCAGGTCAGTTTCAGATCATTCCATTACTCGTGATGATTGCTGGTGACTGGTAATGTTTTCATACAGCAGTAAGACCCCACTACAATCCGGGAAAAAAAACTGTTGAAATGTACAAATCGAAATGTTTTCATGAAGGATGTGTAGACGGATCATTTGATTGTAGTAGCAGGTGACATGTTGTCACATTGACTTGAACTTTGATTGTCCTGCACTGACTCTTGGACATAAACAGGAGTCTGCAGTCACTGTACTACATAGCTTTTAAAATCCGCCAGGTAATAAAATTATTACATCTATTAAGGTTCTAAGGTTGCGACAATCCGGTTATTTTTCTGTAAATGCGAATAAATCAAATGGGCCAGAGATGGGCTATATATAATAAACGCTAGCGACTAGTCTACACAATCATTTTCATAACTATGTTTTAATGATTTAGTGTTATATTATGTTGTAGTCAACAACTGCATGATATAATTGATTATGATGACAGACGGCAAAACCAGCTGGGACTCTGATCGTAGTAGTAAGTCATTTCATTGCATTGTTTTGTTGACGTTAGCGCAGCTAGCTCTGGTATAGTCCTACTAAAGTCCGTACAACTATAACAGGCAGGAAGATTTTTTTTTTTTTCTAGTAACACGGCCATTTGAAAAAACAAGACAGCAATGCAGTTGTATAACTCTGTGATGTATAGAAACATATGCTAGGATGGTCGGTGTCTGACTTGAGCTAGCAGCTAACAACATGGATTATGGTGAATGGGAATTGAGGAGAAGAGTTACATTCGTATTTACCTCAAATTCATCGAACAGCTCATCGGTTGGAGATCGACATGTTACCCATAGGACGTAGTTACATTCCCAGGGAAGAGAACTTTAAAAAAATGCCTCGCTGGCGTATAATATATGAATAGAGTATAGCCCTTTGGAGTTGCACAACCAAAAGTTAAGTCAGCCAGCGTGTAGGCACAATTTGATAACGCAATTTCCGGTTTTCTTCGGGGTAAAAAATAAAAGCCCTGAAACAATTTTCTCTCCTCCACCGTAAACTGCAACTGTTCGACTAAAATGTGATTGATAGTCAAACAAAACAGAAACATTCACCGAGGATACATTTTAATGTTATGCAATGATTATCAGATTCACAAATGTTTGCTACTTCTAAACTAATCTTTCAGATTATTTTATTTAACAATAATTAACTTTTTATTCAAAGCAGGAGGGTAGCATAAGGGCATTGGAGGAGATTGTGGCCCTATGATAATGACATTAAGGATATTGTATTTTAATACAGACAGGCTTGAACTTGATGTGGCTGAGCACTTCTTAGACTTTGAGTCTATATCTGTAATGTAGTACATAAGAAAGGAGAAACCGGTCATTATGATTGGAAATGTTTTAATAACATATATAGGTTATTTTTTTTACAATGAATTTATAGAAACATTTGAACTGTGTGCGTTAGTGGTGACTGTGGGTCATGGGGAGATCGGGAACAACTTCGCCCGTCTCCAAAATGACGTCCCCCTTTAACAAGCAGAAAAGGAAAGGATAGATTAATGTCTAAATCAGTGAGGATGCTAATTTAAAACCGAAATGGGCATTTTATTGTGCCAATAATTTAACAGTTGGGAAAAAAAAAAGATTGTCAAGAGGCAACATCTTAACGATCAATAATCATATTTCACTTTTTCAAGCAAATATTGGTTGGGCAACTAGGAAGTTAAGTCACTTAGGTTTAAGATAAATTCTAGTACTAAATAAATACAATTATGACAAAATTCAATGAATAAAGATATGCACTTACGGGAAACAACTTGGGTTTCACCTCCACAATACCATATGGCTGGTTCTGTTGAATAGACAATCACTACGTTAGTCCATCTCGCTTGTAAATCTTTAGATCATATGAATATATATTGGTGTGTAATCTACAGATGTATACATTTAATTCAGAAATCAAGAGTAGTTGCAAGGGTAAAAAAATGGCGCTACAATTGAAGGTTGAAGAGATATTTTGCATAATTTGTCCATGGCCCCATTTATAAAACTGGCACGTGAATATTGTGCTGCCATCTATTATGATAAATTCACTTTGTAGTCATTGTAGCAGTAACAAAACAACAACCCGCAATTTGGGTCTTTATGCAGGGAAACATTTATTATGCATGATATCTAAACCAGAACAAATAGGTTCCAGGTGGACTTACAGCCATGTGGTACTTGACACAATAGTGAACGATCCACGCTGGTATCAACACCCGTGTCAATCCAAATACTCCACCTCGGTATGCTTTGTATGTCTGCAAGAACAGAAACAAAAAGCAGAAAATTAGTCGACTTTAAAGTGTTCATAAATGTTCTGTGTTTCTTATGTTTTCTGTGCATTAGTAAATATAATTGATACCAAATACCCTTTACTGTGTTAATGTAGGATATTCCTTAAGGGAGCAGGTGTATGCTAGGATACTAGTGACTACAACTATACTTGTCTTTGGCAGTATCAGATAGATAGCAGTGTCTTAACTTGGAAGTACATTCATGGTTCAGGTACATTCCTTTGCTTTAGCTTGAAATATTTCACTTGCAAACACAAAATGGTCTGTTTCTGCAATGAATGCAGTGTTATCAATCTATAGGCAAAGCAGCACCCTTCTGACCATGTCAACACCTGACTGCACTGCCCACAGCTTAACATGACATCCAGTTCGGCGATGGGAGCGAAAAGACATCGTGATGTATGTTGACATATGTAACAGTTGTTGTTTTTTTATAACCAGCAGTTTTTTTTATTACCAACTGACCACTTACGTATTGCCTCCACAGACTCTTGGGTTCCAGAAAGCCAGCCCAGAATTTAGCTATGGCGCCCGGAGCCTGTGGCTTGATAACGGGTTCTCTGGGACTGAGTTCCTGGTCCTTCAGCCATTGCCTTCTGAGCTTTGTGATCTGCTCGATGCGGAGCCGCTCGTCCGGCGTGTAACCAGACATCTTATTAGAAGATATTTACTCTCTGTGTATTCACCCTGAACCCTACAATGACACCATGGAGGACACCTCCTTGTCGCAAAAACAAGCCAAAGAGGATGTTGTAAAAGAAAATCGGAGCAAGAAAAAGCACGTTACAGTAATAGAGCGCCATCTATTGAGAAGGAGTGGCTTTCAACCTTTAATGCACATTTAGAATTCATACTATTTGTTTTAACCTCCTTTGTTATAATGAATGAAAATGTCTTATTTTTTTTCAGTTATGAAGCGGTATTTATGGAAATATTACAGACCAATTATAGAAACAGCTGTGGACTTTCACTTGGAGAACACAAAAAAGGAATGATCATATGGTATAATTAACATAAATAGAAAATGGCTTTTCTAGAAAATATAAAAAAAGTAAGTCAAATTGATTTATAAAGCACATTTTTTATTTATAAGTTCGCACTGACCAAAGTGCTGTACATAGTGCATTCAAGTAGGTAAAATGAAGGTAAATATATATATATATAATAATAATATTCCTTTTTTTTTTTTTTTAAAGACATAAAACCCAGGCATTCACATATAAAGAAAGATAGTAGTGACGAGGTAAGATAGTTAATGGGGAGAAAAGCCAGGGTGTACAGGTGGGTTTTAAGCCTTGATTTAAAGGCAGGAATGGAGGGGGCATCACGTATGAGAGGTGGCAGTTGGTTCCGCAAGCTCAGAGCAGCTACTGCGAAGGCCCGGTCACCTTTTTGTTTGAGTCTGGAGCGGGGGATGTGGAGAAGATCCCTGTCCCTGTCTTGTGATATGCTCCCACTTTTTTGTCCCAGTCAACAGCCTTGCTGCTGCATTTTGAACCATTTGGAGGCATGATATGAGGGACTGAGGGAGACCCAAGTAGAGGGAGTTGCAGTAATCCAGCTGTGATGATATGAACGCATGGATAACTATTTCCACATCATGGTATGATAGGGAGTGTTTTATTTTAGAGATAGTTCTGAACTGGTCGAAGCTGTTCTTTACCATGGAGGAGATTTGCTTATTAAAGCATAGCTCAGAATCAAAAACCACACCCAGATTTCTTGCAGAAGTTTTTATGAATGGCGTTAGACTATCTAGGTCAGTAAAGATGTTTTTTTGAATTTGGAGGGGCTAAAGATGATGATGATGATGTTTGGTTGTTGTTAAGCTGGAGGAAATTATCCCCCATCCAGTCATTTATCTTCTTGATACATTCTAGGAGGGTCTTAAGGGAGTCCCCAGATCTCAGTGGGAGATATAATTGTGAGTCATTGGCGTTAAAATGGAACGATAGGTTGTATTTTCTGATTATATACCCCAATATATAACAATAATGATAAGTCAAATGAATATGATATGTAAAAAAAAGTAAATCAATCAATAAAAAATTTAAATAAATTAGATAAAGG
>JAOPJL010000116.1:11782132-11792389 GCA_027123545.1 Trisopterus esmarkii
TGTCTAATACTTAACCGATATACTCCGATTTTTATATTTTTGCCACAAAACGAGCCGCCCGGGATGGTACCTTTAAAATGTATTAGTAAATAAATGGTAGAGCTAGACCAGCAAGCTTTTTAGGTCTTTGGAGGGTGCTTCTTTAAATTCTAGTATAGGTTTACCATTCAAATAAACCAAGATATACTTCCCTCCAATGAGCTAAAGAATGATTTTTTTAATCAGGATGGGGATACTTTGAAAGAGGTAAAGAAAGTTTGGTAACCCAACCATTTTTTGGTAACTCAACCACAAGGTTAACGCGGTTAGCTAAGGAAAGGCAGGTTCATCCATCATCAAAGTCTTTTATCATTTTTCAAACAAGATGTTAAAATTTGTAGTAAAGAGGGATAAGAAAGCAGAAGTTATCCCTACACCAATATATTTAAAGCCCTTGTTGACAATTCTAAATGGGAAATGTGATGCAGGAATTGAAGTGGCTGCCTGATTAAGATGAAACATCTCACTTTTTTTGAAATTGAGAAATTATCGAATTAAGATAGGATATTAAGAATGGAAGGAACAGAACTCAGCAGATATGAGAAGGTATAGAGATATCTGCATATAGAGATAATTTGTGTGTCTGGCCCCAGCGCTCTATACCCTGGAAGTCCTCGGATTGTCTAAGAGCAATGGCCAGAGGCTCAATGGCAATAGCGAAGAGTAAAGGGGACAGACTGCTGCCTTGATGTGTACCTCTGCCAAGAGAGAATTGATGATTGCTGTTCATTAGTAATTACTGTGGCTGTAGGGTGCAAACACAAAAACACAAATTTCTTTAGGGCTGCAAATAAATATTTCTTTCTTTATTTTATTTTTTAAACATTCTTGCAGCTGAAGAGCCGGTGGAGCCGAGAGAAGGGCCTCTTTTTGGTTTGTTCCTTTTTCACCTCAGGCTCCTGAGCAAATAATGTTTCAGCACAGAAAAGGTATATTAGAACTTGATAAAAAAAAAACTTGATAAAAAGGAATGGCGCTAATATAGACCAGTAATTATTGGAGTTACTAAATATCTTGCCTTATGCATCATGTCTGTACTGAAATGACTGATTAAGAATGGGGACCTTGTCCAGGCAGGTGAGGAACTCCTCCCTGCTCGCCTTGTTCTCCTTGAGAAGGCGCTCCTCTAGCAGGGTGAGAGGTCTCCCCTCGTCTCCTTCCGTGAGCTTCCTCACCGGGACGTTAATGTTATAGGGGGTGTTGTCTCCTCCCTGGACCTCCTTGCTGAAGCTCACAGAGGGCCTGATGTGGTTGAGCACCTCTTTTGCTACAAGGGAGCAGGCCAGCAGGGCTACCTGGGGGTCCTGCATGAGGCCCTCCCTGGTGAGCCACATGTTGGGCAAGGCCACGTTCAATTTCTGTCTCAGGGGCCGCCGAAGCTCAACGGCCAGTTTGACCTGTTGAAGGACTTCAACTGTCATTTCTCCATGAAAACTAAATTCATTCACTTCTTCATATATTTTTTTTATAAATAGTACCCAAATGTGAAATTGGTTTGACCATATACACCTTTTACATACATTTTGATCTTATGACATTATTTTACAGTGCTTCATATATTATTTTCTTTGCATGGGTGAATCACAATGGCATTAGATGAGGAAAACTGCATGTTTACAATCCATTGTTTGCTTTAGAGGCATTCTCTATTTTGAGTTTAAATACAATTTTTAAAAGAAAATAACAAAAAGCTAAAGCAGACCTCCTGTACAGGGTCCATCAGGCGCTCCAGAGTCAGTTTGAACACTCTGTTGTTCTGGTATGTCTCAGCCTCCTTCTCCAGCAGCAGGTGGACATGCTCCACTATCTCCTTCTCGAAGGCCCGGTAATTGCCCACCTGTGACTGGTAGAAGGTTTGGTCCTGGCCTCTGAACAGTTCTTCCACAACACGTTCAACAGTTGACCGCTGGATCAGGACCGTCTCCTGTTGCACAGAGGAAGAGAATGCTATAAGCCTGTCTAAAAAGTAGCTGAGGAGTTTTTTAATGGACTAGACTTGCATGTTGGATGAAGATGATATTTCAGTGTTGAACACTTAAAGTCTATGTTATTGTGTTTTCATGAACGTACAGTGGTTGAGACAGAGTTCCTAGCAGCAGCAGCAGCAGCAGTGGCAGAGTATCCTGGCAGTGGCTGATCAGCTGGCGGCAGTTGGGCTCCAAATAGCACAGGATCAAAGGCAGGAAAACTCTGCCAAGAGCCTTGCAGAGAAGAAGGGTCAGATTGGCTCAGACCCTGGAGCAGCTTCTGGCTATTCGGGAAGTCCCTCCGGAGGGCTTCACCCCTACTGTCCACCACAAAGGCATTGGAAGCCAGGCTGACGTTGTCCATCGAAGAGGTCACTTCCTCGTAGTCATCTCCAACAAAGTACTTTCCGTTGACCCAGGTGGTGTAGGAGGAACAGCGTTGGATGACTGTGTGGCGGTAATCCGCGATGACATCATCGCTCATTTCCGGAAGAGCCTTGTGGTAGATCTTTGTGTGCCGGATCCATGTTCCAAACTCCTGAAAAATGGGATCCCTTCCTGTCTCAGGGAGCGTCTGTCTGAAAAGCCTCGTCTCCATTAGGTCCTCATCCATCTTGGGAGCTGAGAGCAGAATAAGAACAGGGGGGTGAGAGAAGGTTGTGATCAACTGGTTGTTAAGGACTCCTCAAATGGAAGGGGATTTCACTGGACAACATTGAAAGGAAATATAATGACAAACAATAGAGAAATATAGCTCTACAACTCAAGGCTATTTATGCTTCAATGATATTAGCAAAACACTGTGGTATTCAACTTTATAAGCAATACATTTGACAGGTTCTGAATGAGTTATTTGCAGCCGGTTCTTCTATGAGGTTACCCTCGACAGGGGTTCCCTCGGTGCAGACTGTCTGATGCTGAGCCAGAATAACCTCGATGACCTCCCTGGGGATGGAGTGGAGGAGATGGGGGTTTCCAACAGCCATCAGTCTCTTGACCTTGAGTAAGAGAGAAGACGTCTTAATGAAATGTTCTTAATGGCCTCGCCTGTGTCTTGTTCACGAGTGAGGGCACGATGGAACGTGAGATTGGCCGGTGAATCGGAGCAGCGGGGACGGTATTGCATTCGCTTTACCGCACCATTGTGAAAAGAGAGCTGAGCTGCAAGGCAAAGCTCTTGATCTACCGGTCGATCTTCGTTCCTATCCTCAACTATGGTCATAAGGGATGGGTGATGACCGAAAGGACAAGATCACGGATACAAGCGGCCGAGTTTTCTCAGGAGGGTGGCTGTCTTCTCCCTTAGGGATAGGGTGAGAAGTTCAGTCATCCGTGTGGAACTCGGATTAGAGCCGTTGCTCCTTTGCTTAGAAAGGAGTCAGTTGAGGTGGTTTATGCATCTGGTAAGGATGCCCACTGGGCGCCTTCCTTGGGAGGTGTTCCAGGCACGACCAGTGGGGAGGAGACCTCGGGGAAGACCCAGGACTAGGTGGAGAGATTATATCTCAACACTGGCCTGGGAATGCCTCGGGACCCCCCTATCAGAGCTGGTCAATGTGGCCTGGGAAAGGAAAGTCTGGTGCCCCCTGCTTGAGCTGCTGCCCCCGCGACCCGACCCCGGATAAGAGGATGACGATGAGGAGGATGAGGATGATGAGTAGGACGTAAATGGAGGAGAGCTGTGGACAATAACGTGTCACGTATCCTGTTCAGAGCTTCAGAGCTTTCAGTGTTGTATGAAGGACTTTCACTTTCACCGAACGGAGTGGCCCTGAATGGAAAGCAGTCCTACCTGGTAGAAGGACCCAAAGGCCTTCATCAAGCGGCTCTGGGCTAGGAAGGTAAGTCTCCTTAAACCCCAGCGGGGACGAGGGAGAGCGGTGTCTACCGTCACACCAGGCATCCTCCGAAGGGTCTCCAATGTCAGAGCACTCAGCTAGGAGAGAGAGAGGAGGAAGAAAGTAAGGGGGGAGCAGAAAAACAAAAAGAGTTGGAAGCAACGAAGGAAAAGGCATGATAGAAATGATATCAATGATGATTGACATAAGCAGTGATGCAGTGCTAGTTGGGGTACAACTGGTAGCAGTCGTGCTACTAGTGCAGTAGTATTACCAGAACCTACCTGGAGAGTGAGGGCCAGGAGCTTCTGCTGGTCCAGCTGCCTGTAGTGGTCCCCGTCGAGGGGGTGCAGCTTCAGGATGAGCTGCACCAGCAGGTCGTCCACCAGGTCGCTGCTCACAGTCAGCATAGAGCCCTGAGGGATCCTCCGCACCGCCTGCACAACCCTCTGGAGAGAGGGATTCATGGGAATTGATGTTTCAGTTTGGATCCCATGAGCTTCAACTTGTATTTAGAATCGGTTTTCAACACATTGAAACCGATTTGTCGCATGTTTATTCATCGTTGTCCTATTCCTTGTTAGAAAAGTACATTATGGTTTCTATATATATATATTTCGGTATATGTATGCAGTATTTATAAGTCATAATATTTAGAAAAATGTAAACTGTACAGATACACTTTACAAAATGCTATCAAATCATATTGTACCCAATTAATTAATTGAATTAAATCATGTTTTTAAGCCTCTGTAGCTGACCTGCATGTCCTCCTGAGTAGCTTGCAGCTGGTGTGGGACCAACTGGGCTACACTCACAGCCACCAGATAGGACATGTAGTGGTTGAGGACGTGTGGAGCCGTGACCAGCGCTCCCGCCAGCCGGTCTCTGGGGAGCAACACCTGCTCCAGGCGGGCCAGAATGGACTGGGCCACCTGGGCGATGGACACGAGACACACACATGCATAGAAACATGTTGGCCCTGGGAGTTCATATCTTAGAGTGATGCCATTATGTTATTTCTCATGGTGTGTCGTCGTCCGTGCCATCGCACTCATTTATTATATTTGTGGTATTACATTTGTGTTGAACAAGCACAGATAACAATTAAATTAAAATCCAGTATAAACAAGTTAAAGGTCCCATGACAGGTGTGAGTGTGATAAGTTGTTACAAGCTGTTTTGAAAATCTTGCTGGGCGTGTCCACCTAGATTTGTGCTGGATAGATCAGTCTACCAGCCTACCCAGTGGACTGTAGCAAACGTTGGTCATCTTTCCATCACACATCTAGGTGGACACGCTCACTTCAACATCAAAAGATGTCAGAAGAGCCAAATTTTCAAAACGGCTTGTAACGGCTAATCACACTCATACCTGGTGGCATGTCATGGGACCTTTAAAGCATATTATACTGTATTAAATAGATGTATTGTCAATGATTATTGTACTCATATTAAAATACACTGACAGGTCACTGATCGTTTTCCATTGAAACATCTTATTGTAACATGTCTAAATATACCGACCTGGCAAGGAGCGGTGGGCTGGAGCAGACAGTTAGCCTGCTGCCAGTCCTCCGTCACCCTGACCCAGGGGAAGGAGGACGCCAGGAGGCGCTGGGTCTCCTGGAGGATGGTGCTGATCTTCTCAGGGGTCCCGGGTGGGATGTACCCAGGGCTGACCTGGAGAGCACAACACCAGTGCACACATGAAGTCAACCATGAGCTTCAGAAGCTAATGCAGCGGACTTCTGGGATCATCTTGATCTAAGGTAAGCGTGAACATTCACAAGAGCCGCAATTCTCTGATTGTAACTCAAAGTTACCGTCTCATCACATAATTCAGAGCTCTTATTGCCCTTGTTGTAAATATCAACGCAGACTTCAACGTATTTCATGGCTGTGGATGCATGTCCTATGTCAGAGTAATGGGCCTCATTCACCTTGCAGCTATCTTACTCAGTAGTTGGGTGGGGGAACTGACTGGGGCATTCTGTATTTAGTCTCCCAGCCCAACGTTTACAACCAATATGGAACCAAGATGGCAGCTAGATGAATAAGGCCCATGGTGGTCAGTTGTGCAGACAGTACTGGTGCCTGCGGGGGACATATTTCATTACAACAACAGGGCTATACCTGAGCCAGCAGCTGGATGATGACCTCTTTGAGGGAGGGGCCAGGGACCACCACCTGCCAGGGCAGGGCCGAGACAGGGGTGGAGCTAGTAGCCGTCTGAACCTCAGGGGAGGAGGAGGACGTCTGGATGGAGCCAGAGTCCGGTGGGTCTCCGAGAGGACCTGGACAACAATCCCATTCACAAGGATTGTTTCCTTCACTCTTTAGACAAATCGACGTTACTGATGGTTAAGCTCGCTTAGCATCACATTTGTATGTTCTTGCTTTCTCTCTGGCTGAGGCTGAGGCTGATGAGTTGTATGTTATGATCAGTTAATAATCCCAAACCTACCTTTGCAGGATCTTGGAGTAGGTGGTGTTTCAGGAATGCAATGCATGTTGAAAAGCAGCAGCCAAAAAAAACCCGCAGAGAGCAGTGATGGAAACAAGGTACTATCATGTACTAACTATGTGACCTCACAATAGAGAGAGGGTGGGGGTGAGCGGGGGTCTGTTGTGATTGTGAGTGTTGTGATTGACATGGTTCCACTGTAACTATAGTGACAATGATGCACGATTATGATTATAAACTTGTACAGCTGTCAAACTTTTTTATTTTTATATTACTTATCTATTTTATTTTATTATTTTATTTTATTTTATTGTATGACCATGTTTCTATGTGAAGCACTTTCAGTCTGTCTTGTGTGTGAAAGTTCTATATAAATAAAGTTGCCTTGCCTTGCCTCTCTATATAGCCTATCCCCTTCCATTTGAAGGGTGTTGATTGTTTAATTATTGAAGCTTATGCACTCATTATTGGGAGTTTTAACTTCAGGAAATGGCCCAAAACAGATGCGTATGTGAAGGCGGACGCTAGGGGGCGGCCGTCGGGAACAGGGGGACTGAAGTCAGCTGGTTCTTTAACTCACTTCCGTTCCGCGTGTCGCACGCAACATAGTGACAGTAATCAGCTCACGGAGAAGTCTGTCACTTGACTCTACGTAGTTATTTTACTACACGTTTCTGCAGAAAGGCAGGTAAGGTCGATGCGTTACCACACGGTGGAACAAACGAGAGGAGGAACTGAGGCAATGCAAATGCTAATGGAACATCGTTTTCTGTTCCTTCTTCAAGACTTATCCCAAGACATTATCCTGTGTCTCGATTTCGTATTCGTATGAGACAATTCGTATGTAGCTAAAGTTACTGCTCTTTCTGTCAGTATATATATATATATATGTGTGTATATTTAGAAGTGCTATAACCATTTAATTCACATAAACAATGGTGTCTTGTCTGTCTGTCGCTTTTGTAATTTTGTAAACATTTGTAATTGTCATGCTTGTTCGCGGTGGTCATTTAATTAGTTTCATACTGAGCATGTTTATGGATTTTTATTTGTTTTTTGTATTCAATCGTCAACTTCATATTAAAGTTATGTGATCGGTTTGCAATTTAATATTGATAGACTTCACTTTTCATAACCTTTCATAACCTATCGCTTTTTTTTACTGATTAGTTTCTCTATTATGTTTTTCACTAGTTTCTTGTTGATGTTTGACGGAATCTATTTGCCCACCCCTCCCACCACCCCCCAGCTTGGTGTCAGATATCTGGATGGAGCCAGTTTCAGATTTGAAGCCTACCATTCATTGTTTTGACATCGCGAGGGTCGTCACAGCCCCGCATCCTCACATTTCTGCATCTCAATGAGAAAAGAATGGTCAAGTACTTCTCAAACGATACGGACATCCAGAATGCCTGGGAACATGTTGTCTCTGCATTCTGGCGGAGATACCCGAATCCATTCAGGTACAGCAACTCACTGGTCTTTAATGTTCTCTTATTTACAAAATTAGGCTATGCCAAATACAAAAACGACAGGGAACAGATCAGTAACTGATTAGGGTTAACTTACTTAATAGGGTTGTGTATTTTACATTGATCGGGTCAATCTGTCCATATTTAAAAAAATAATTGCACTCTTTAGAAAGGGAATTGAAACTGGGCAGTGGTCTTCTGCCTTCCTGTCTCATTTGGCTTCAGTGTCTCTCATTTGTGCGATGTCTGCCCTTTTTGCACCTATTTCACAGTTGGGTGTGCATCACTTAATAGGGTGTACTGTATAGCCACACAACAACTATAAAATCATCCAATAAAATCCATTTTATTCAATCCTATCAAATTTATAAGCCTCTGTAGCTGACTCTGCGTTTCCTCCCTTTGATTTAAAAAGTTTTACCTTGCCTCTTTAAAAATACTGGTCATGTTTACCAGTTATACCTGAAAAACTAGCATCCCCATGTCATTAATAGTTGAGTGTTTTGTTTGTCATAAACCTCCAATATGGTGCAGCTCAAAGGACAAATACTAGTGAGCTAGGTGTTGCAACCGAACTGCCCTCATAAAATAGCTGATCTATCTTCACAACAAAAGGGGTCCTTGTAGCCCCTTGGAGACAGCCAGAGACGTACAAAACAAATATACCAACGTGTGTCCTAATGTGTCCCTGTTTCCGGCAGCACCCATGTGCTCACAGAGGACGTGGTCTACCGGGAGGTCACAGCAGACCACAGGCTGCTCTCCAGGCGCCTCCTCACCAAGACCAACCGCCTGCCGCGCTGGGCCGAGAAGGTGTTCCCCACCAACCTGGCCCGCTCCGTCTACATCGTGGAGGACTCCGTCGTTGATCCGGTGGCCAAGAGCTTGACCACCTTCACCTGGAACCTCAACCACACCACCCTCATGGTCAGCACCCGCCCCGCCCAGCGGCTCTTTACTGATGGCCGAAATAAAAACATGTTTTTTTTTTCGTATTTGGATTTTGTTCTTGAGGCGTTGAGGGGATATCGCTTATTTTTTTGTGGCTCAGAAAGTCAGTCGTTAAGCAGATGCCTTTCTGCGTAGTGAGGGAATTAGGACGCATGACTTTAAGGAGCAGGAAGGGCTTAGGAATTTTGCTTAAGAAAGCCTGCAGGTAGGCAGAGGATACTCAGGAGTGTCTTTGGCCTGCTAGTGACTACACTGTTTTGCCCTGCACTGACAAAATTAGATTTCAATAATTATAAGTCTACATTTGTGTCGTATCACCAACCCATGTCATAAAGTCAGGAGGGATGTGGAAATGTTTGGTACTCCAAATCTAATCCAAAAATTGAAATTGTATGTGCATAAGACTACCTGCACTTTAATTTAAAATGGTTGGTATAAATGTCCTTTTGTAAACGTATAGGAACCCGATGCCCCCTACTCCTCTATCCATGCACCTGCTATATCGTTAGATGAAAGGTTTCTGTTATACAAACTGAGGTTCTGTCAGTTGGAGTTTGACTTCTGTGCTAAACAAGCAGTGTGGTACTGTATGCAAACAATATGAAAAATAGTTATTCTGTGGCTAAGCTCTCCCTGCAGCTGAAAACACAGACAGATAGGTAGGCCATTCACTGTACAGGCCCTCCAGTCTGTGTTTTTCTAAACAGACAAAGCTTTTTAACCTCATTCCAATATTCAAGAATTTTCTACTGATATGATTGTGGCTAGGGATCGAACCCAGTACGTTTGGACGATGTTCAATCCAAGGTCAATGGCCTACTTGTACATTGTGCAACAAGATGTCTAACCCCTACCCCATTTTAAAATACATGAATCTGAATTCATCATAAAAAGCTGTTTTTTTTCGGATTCCGTTGGCTGCATGCACTTTTTTCATGCATCATTCGATATGCTCATTCTCTAAGCAAACTTTTGTTTACTTTCCAACTAAGCGTGTTACATTGGTTAATATCTCAAATTATGAACTGCATGTACCAAATCTCGATGTGGTATGATGAATTCTTCCTCTATGTCCACTCTTGTGTGAAAAACAAGAAAGTCCACATATTTTTTGAAGCAGACTACATGCTGACGTTTTTACCCCGTAAAATAACCTAAACTCTAACCATCTTCTCCTTCTCAGGCTGTGGAGGAGCGGTGTGTGTTTAAAGAGTCGGCCAGTCAGCCAGCGATGACCACTATAAAGCGGGAGGCGTGGATCTCCTCCGGCGTGTACGGCTTCTCCAGACCCATTCAGGTGCTTCATGTTGGATCTGACTCAATGTTATGCATCATAAGGGGTAAACGCCTTGGACAATAGGAAGCAATACTATATAGGATAGTAATATGATATGAATTGACACAAGGTGTTGACAGTCACTGCGTTTACATGCTGGAGCATAATCATGTAATGAACGTATCGAATAAAGATTGGATTCATGTAAACAGGTTTATTCGATCTGCTTTGCCAAAAGGATCGTCTC
>JAOPJL010000116.1:11842462-11853590 GCA_027123545.1 Trisopterus esmarkii
ACACACACACACACACACACACACACACACACACACACACACACACACACACACACACACACACACACACGTGTAGGTATACACACACAACATTTAAAAATAATAATGAGTTCAGTTTATTTCAAAATAAATGTTGAAATATATTTTTCTTTTTTCAACCTGACGTCACGGCAAGCGGTAAACATCCATATGAGGTTGACTACTGCCCTCTAGTGACAAACTAACCCAATAGACGGTTTGTGTGCATAAAACTGGTTGCGTTAACTTCGACGCGGTATCCTACACATCATCAGATATGTAGGCATTTCGTCAATAACCAAAAACAGTAGACAATTAAATCATCCTTTAAAAAAGAAATGACTCATTTTGAAAAAACTATTTGAAAAAAAAACATTGTGGAGATTATTACGTTGTAATTGCGTGAGAATAAACCGGCCAAGGGAACATATAAGCATATCAACTATATTACTTTCTTTCTTCGCATAGAATAATCTTAATCATTGGACTAATTTTCTAAAATGTCGTTTCTGGTGAAAAATATCCTTTGAACGTTGACGGCATGCGAGAATAAAGTAATAAAACAATCTGCTGCTGTTGCTATGCGCTGTGTCCAATCATGAGCGCTGCTCTCCTTCCCAAGTAGTGTGTGGGCTGGAAACACATGACATCACACATCCCCGTCCTTATCTCCAAAATAGTAGAGCGTACGATTTCGCAAATATAACAAACATCAGGCGAGCGACCGTAGTGACGTTTTCATCGGAATAGTTTCCGGTCTGAGCCAAATAACGTTTTGGGATTGGCGCCTTTTTCCACAGCAGCAGCTAGGAGGCTGGCGGGGTTTTTCACGCTCAGTAGGAGGAATGGCGAGTGGGGAGGCCGCGGCTGAGGAGTGGGAGAGAGATGGGGGCTTAGCAGAATAATAACATCCCGGGTCACGTATCGTACCTTGTTTTGTATTTTGCGCCGGTATCCGTCTCCCGCCATGGATCCAGAGAAAACGCTGACATTCTGCCTTGGGTTGAAGGCCGAGGAGGTAACGCGGTCCATGCATGCTTATCTTTGGAAACGCATGATGTCAACAGCTGGGCTATGTTTCCACTAGCAGGGTAACATGCTGCCCCAACTGGCCTGTTGTGTTGACAAACACCATTCGGACTCTTTCGCCTATATTTATATGTCGCCTGTCATTTCTTTGATTGTGAGCAAAGCAACAATTTGGTAGCATAATTTGATCATTAATTGTAGGCCTATAGCTCAACATTTTCGAGACCGCAACATTTCAATGCACTGCAGCAATCGTCTCTCAGCCTGCGTGAAAGTGAGCCAATTAGTGGCCCGCCTTCCAAGTATTTTGGTTTTATACTGTCTATGTCGAGGCGATGTGTGCGTTGTGTGAGGACTGCACTTTAATGAAAGTTACCCCCCCCTCCCCCCAACCTCCACTCGGTGAGGACAAATGTCCGTAATGCGCCAGGAAATCTGCACACACATTTACGCAGACCAAAGCACATTTAATAGACTGAAGTCACTGATGAAGATGGTATAACCATAAGAGAAGTGGACTACCGCTCCATGTAAGGATTGAGTTATATCTTGAGAAGGAAAAATATATTACCTGTCACAAGTGGACACTGTCCTGAGGAACCATTGCAATTATGGAACCAATTATGGAATGTTATTTTTACTTCTAATGTAAACTTTGGTAGACCCATGAAAAGGCATGTGATCCTGATGTCCTGATGAATTGAAAACGCGAAAGGCCTGCAAGGTTGCGGCGGGTAGCTGACCCCTAGGTTTGAACTCGCCCGGTGGGTGGCCAATATCAACATGTATCGGTTTGAAACAGTACCTTAGAAGGAATTGCGTTATTATGAAATATACAACAATATTAAACACACTGTGTAAAGTCAGTGGGTCTTTTCCACTAATGTGGGAATAAGTGTTAAAGATTTAGCTTTTTAACATCACATGAATTACACATTTGACAAGGGGAAATTCTGAGATGTATAAAATATGATGACTTCATTATTATACCAGATACCCTATACCAGAATAAGGAACCTGCTCTTTGAATTTCTAACACTTGTTCCTTGGTTCCTTCACTTTTAATGTAAATTATCCTTCTCTTTCAGAAAAATACTCCAAAAAGGGTTATTGTTGTTTTTTCTAACTATCATTTTGACATTCCAATCAGTGCCACTGACTTCCCACTCGTCTCTTGAAGAGTGCAGCAGACGGTAGCGCCCCAATCAGTCACAGGGAGCCTAGAACAGGCCCGTAATGCACCCATTAAGGCGTCTACTTGTTGCAATCAGTGGTACCGTAGCCGCTGATGAAGAGCACTCCTCTCCCATGCTAATGTTTTTCTAAGCTCCTGCTTTGAAACAAAAACAACCATTTTGTGTGATGTCTGCTTTACTCTGAGGCAACCATCTCAGCTGGATAAAACCCCACACTACAAAAACAGCTGGGATAAAGAAACAAACTGACTTTTATCTGACCTCTGGGTAACTATTGGACAGAACATGTCCAATAGAAGCTTGGTTGGTTTGACCAAAGTTAGTTAAGTTAGTTTTTTAGTTAGTTAAATAAAGTTATTTACCGTCTCATTGCCTTGCTACTTTTAGATTTATAATAATATAAAAGGATAGGTATAACATATATCATTATTATTATGTTATTGTTGTGTAATTGATAATAATTTATAAAAACGAAAACTATGAAACTAGTTTTTTTACCGCTTAAAATCATACTTTGCATGTTTTTCAAATCATACCACCCCACACAAATGTACCACCCCACACATATGCCTGACAAAATATTTTTTTTCAAGCTCCTTTTCACGAACACATACTGGACTAACATCCCTTGTGCTGAAGAGAGGGGCTGTTGATAAAAACAGCCATTTGATATTTATTAATTAACTAGCCAACTATTATAAATTATGAATAGTCCATTTTACTTTCTGTCCTTTAATAGTATCAGCTCAACATTATGTCTCTAAAAAATAACTTGCCTTTAAAGGGGTCTGCCAAACTGTCCAGCTGCAATCAAAAATAACTATCAATCAGGGTCGGCCTTAAACTCAGTTGCATACCTAGAATGAAAATTATAATGTTGTGTACTGTAAAGATCAACATTGTGCGCTCGAAAACCCAAGCAAATCCGATCACTCAAAATCCCAAGCAAACACGCTTGCTTAAAAAAGAAATATCCAGTCCGATCCCTCGAAATTCCCAGCCAGTTGGATTGCTTGAAAACTGGAGCCAGTCCGATCACTCGAATACCGAAGCCAGTCCAATCATTCGAAAACCGGAGCCAGTTTGATGGCTCTACAACTGGAGCCAATCGGTTCGCTTGAAAACTCTAGCCAATCAGATCGCTCGAAATCCCCAGCCTTTATGATTGCTCGAAAACCCCAGCCTATAATGATTGCGCGAAAACCCTAGCTAATCAGATCTACGAAAACCCCAGCCAATCAGATCACCCAGAAAACCTGAGCCAATCAGATCGCATGAAAACCCCAGCCAATCAGATAACTTAGATAACCCAAGCCAATGGCCTCTATGTACGCAACACTTCCACATTGGTCCAGGGGCGTAGAAATTTTAAGATGCGCCTGTGAGATTTTGGGTGGCCTCAACCCAGTGAAAATTAAGGGCGCAAACAGGATACGTGTGATGTAAATGACGTGGAGGCTCAACCGGAAATGTAAACACCACTTACTGTGTAGCCTATAGCCTTTTTCAGTGCTCTCAAAACTAACGTGATCACGTATTGACAATCAAAAAACACATTTTTTTTGTTTTAGGTGTGCCAGGATCGCGTTTGGGTGGCCCAGGCACACCCTGGCACACCCGTGGCTACGTCACTGCATTGGTCTCAGAATGCTACAAATCCGGGGCAAAGCGTGGACAGGCATGAAGTAGTTCAAGTGTGGAAACATGCATGATCTTAAAACGTGACATTTGTATCGTCATCGACACCCTGATTTGATTAGATTAGCATTTTACAGACCCATACTGTCGATCAACGTGCTTTTGCCCTTTTTTCACAAAACTGGGCAAAAAAAATAGATGACGATACAAATGTTATGTTTTAAGCTAGTGCATGTTTCCGCACGTGAACGACTTCATTCCTGTCTACCCTTCAAACTCGTGCAGGTTCAAAAACTGCGCCGCCTTGGGTCACACTTTGCGGTAGGTTGCAGATATCGGTGTAACATGGGAACCGGATTTGTAGAAGCATTCTCAGACCAATGAGATAATGTTGCGTTCATGTATCAGATCTCACGAAAAACCCTAGCCTATCAGATCTCTCGAAATCCCCCACCAGTGAGAGTGCTTGAAAAATATGTGCTGTTACATAAATGCAAGATGTTATCGTTTCATGTTCTAAATAAAAAAAAATAATAATGTCTAAATATCCATTCTTTGGAGGATGGTTCTACATGACAAATTTTGCTTTGTTACCAAAATAGCTATTTTTGGGGTCAGGCTTTTTGCTCAACATAGGTGGGTTGTAGGTATTGGGACTGCAGACCGTGTGTGTGTGTAGTAGGTCTGCATGCGAGTGTTCTATCTGATAACATATTCTGATTTTTGATTATTCATTGCATTTAACAGATTATCGATAAAATAACTTATCTTGCGGTGCTGACTTTGTCTATAAACAATAATCATAAAGCAATTTCTGGGGTCAAAAGGTTTGTTATTTAATTTGAATATAATGGTGTATAAAATCGGACTTTATATATATATTTTAATTTTGGTCAGTTCGTTTTTTGATTGCAAGCTGAATTGTGCAGGTCTGCACAATTCATTAATTTCATGTATTCAAATCAACCAAGCATTTAACTAATTGGGAAAGCTTGGAATCAAAAAATAAACAAATAATGATGAAAATTCAAATAATATATCATACATTTGATTTCATACACGTTATATTAAAATGAAATAACAAACCTTAGTGTGTTTGCGTGCTTATTTGTGTGTGTGTGTGTGTGTGTCTGTCTGTGTCTGTCTCTCTGTCTCTCTGTCTGTCTGTCTGTCTGTGTATAAATATTCACCCTTGTCCATGCCTGGGTACATGTACGCGTGTTTTGTGTTATCTTGGGTTCAACACCGGTCAACATCACCAGCGGTTACAGATAACAAAGCGTAGAGGATTCCCTCGATGCAGACTCGGTGTAACACACAGAGCAAGCACCCGTGGCTCCTACCCTCACGTTGTGTGGGGCAGGGGCCCCTGCTCCAATAGCACAGAGAAGAGGATTTTCCCTTTCTTTCTCTCTTTCTTTTTTTCTCTCTCTCTCTCTCAGTCTCTCTCTCTGTCATTCGCGTGCTGAGAAACACGCGGGCGTGACGGCTGGTTGAAGTCGGAGGTGAGGCGGACGACAATGAGGCACTTGTGCTCCGCACTACTGAAGCCAAGTGAAAGTCCCTTCATGGGAATCACGTGGGCTCCATAACTCAGCCTTTATCAGCCACATCCTCGTCTCCCTCTTCCTCTCTTTATTCTTGTTGTTCTCCTTCTCCTTCTCCTCTACTAGGGGTGTAAATATGAATCGATTTCGGTTTTTGTTTACAGTGAATAGGCTAATTGCCATACTAGACCTGCACAGTAAGCACTAAAGTGTGTATAGAATACTATTTCTGTATTCTCAATAAAAGGTAAATTATTAATTTTTTTGTTGATTTATTTGATAGATATTATATTAATAGATGTAATATAAAAAATATTAAGTATCAAATCAAATTGGATCGTGGATAATTCTGGATCGTGGAAAATAATCTAATCGTTGGCTTAAGAAATCGATATTGTATCTTGTCATGAAGGCTCCCATTTACACCCCTGTCCTCTCCCTTCTCCTTCAAAGGACAGCTTCCGTCCAGCTCTGCCTCCTTGGGAGCTCAGAATATCGTCTTCTGGTTAAAACAATAGGCCATTGGATAGACTAGTACACGTCTTTATACGACAAACGTGTTGATCTTTCAGACACACAGTTGTCAATTAAGCATATCTCGGCTGCCATTCTTATTATTGTTACCTTCCATTTCTGCAGGCCCTCCCATCTTGTTCCATTGAATCACTCTACCCTCGCTCTCTTTACCTCTCTCTTACCTGTCTTTACCTCTCTCTACCTCCCTTTACCTCTCTCTCTCTCTACCTCTCTCTCAATCACTCGCACACACTCGATCTTTGGTATTTACCGTGCCCTTAACCCCTTGACATTTCTCTCCATTTTGAAATGTCAGCCATATAAAATGCAGCTCTTCCCTGTGTGTGTGTGTGTGCTTTGTGCTCCCCAGATGACCATGTCCCTGCAGGGCTTGGATGGCACTGAGTCTTCCACGGTACGGCGCACCGCTCGCAGCCTGCACCGCCTGCACCGCTGCTACAGGCTTGATTAGGGACGTTTTACATGCAATGCAGTTTACAAAACAATACAGTTACAATAAACGACATTATGTTATTTTAGGTGACCATTTCTGACCAACGTCAGGTACAACTTTTTTTAATTTAATTAAAGAATAGAGGCGCAAACAAAGAGGCGCACTCTCAGTTAATAAAAACATCCCATTTATTTATAATTCACCTATCATAGATCCAGATGGAAGATGTATAATCATCAATGCAACAATTAACCAAACAAAATACACTTTAGCAAATATTTACGGCCCTTGCAACGACAAACCATCTTTTTCCACAATTTCTTGTCACTACTCAACAAATATTATAATAGCCAGAGATTTTTATACCGTCATCAACTCTACAACTGACCGGTCAAGTACATCTGGTAACTTAAGAAACTGGCACTCCACCAAAGTAATAAAACAATACATGATTGATTGCGGACTTGGCGATAGTTGGAGAATGAAAAACCCATCATCCAGAGAATATTCATGTTTCTTCTCTCTCCATCAATCCTCCTCCAGAATTCACTTTTTTCGTATAAGCAACTGAACTTCCCAATACATCCAAGACAACAAAATTCAGCCGATCACAATAAGTGACCATGCTCACGTTTCCCTCTCATTAAACATCCAACTGCATGTTAGATCTCCAACCAGATGGCTTCAATACATCTTTATTAAAAGATCCAGACTTCATTTCACTGATAAAAAAGGAGTGGGCACTGTTCCAGGAAATGAACGACTCCACAAATCTCGCCATCACTTTTATGGGAAACAGGTAAAGCAGTAACGAGGAATAATAATATCATATTCATCACACACGGAAAAGCCACAACAAAAAGAAGAAATTACTTTAGAAGAGAAAATTAAACACTTAAGCCTCGAATTATGTATTTAATCTAGAGCTAAAAAGGTTCAATCTGATTCTCTGTCAAGCACGTCCGTGTGCATTGCCCTTAACCCCTTGACATTTCTCTCCATTTTGAAATGTCAGCCATATAAAATGCAGCTCTTCCCGGTGTGTGTGTGTGTGCTTTGTGCTCCCCAGATGACCATGTCCCTGCAGGGCTTGGATGGCACTGAGTCTTCCACGGTACGGCGCACCGCTCGCAGCCTGCACCGCCTGCACCGCTGCTACAGGCTTGATTAGGGACGTTTTACATGCAATGCAGTTTACAAAACAATACAGTTACAATAAACGACATTATGTTATTTTAGGTGACCATTTCTGACCAATGTCAGGTACAACTTTTTTTAATTTGATTAAAGAATAGAGGCGCAAACAAAGAGGCGCACTCTCAGTTAATAAAAACATCCCATGTATTCATAATTCACCTATCATAGATCCAGATGGAAGATATATAATCATCTCCATCATCTCCACTCTTTTACAGAGTAACCATGGAAATTAAGACCTCCTCCACTATACCCACACATATGAACATATGCCATGCCATGCCATAATCACTCTTAATATTAAAACCTAATAAAGACCATACCCACACTTCAAGCTATCGACCCCTCTCACTAATTAACACAGACCTGAAAATCATTACAAAGGCAAGCAACGAGAATAGAAACGGTCTCCTTATCCACTCTGACCAGACTGGCTTTATCAAAAATAGACACACTTTAGATAATATCCGCAAACTCTTCAACTTAATAAATATATCACAACAGAAAAAAGACAAATCTCTAATTATATCATGAGATGCAGAAAAAAGCTTTTTATTCAAAACCCTGCACAAATTTGGTTCTGGAGAGTCATCCACTGGAAAAAAACACTGTACACTTCACCTAGAGCCACAATAGTCACAAATGGGATCACCTCATCAAGCTTCAATCTTCACCAAGGAACTAGGCAAGGATGCCCACTCTCCCCATCATTATTTGCGATCTTTATTGAACCATTGGCTGCAGCAATACGACAAAACAATAACATTGAAGGCATTATAAATGATACACAAACTTAGTCTTTATGCCGATAATTTATTATTATACTTACGAAACCCTTACACGTCACTAAACAATCTCTCACTATACAATAAACTGGAAAAAATCAACCATCTTATCTGTTATCTCTTGCTGCAATAATCTCTTATCATCTTAACTGAAGAGGGATGCTGCAGCAGAAGTTATCACTCCCCCAGTTAACACTGGCAATATAAAATATCTAGGTATCATTATTTTCTCCAGGTTGTCAGAGTTATTTGACCTAAATTACTCCCCTCTAATAGAAAACATAGAAGATGATTTCAAACGTTGGACCAAATTACCGCTCACACTCATTGGACGTGTTGCAACAGTTAAAATAAAAACTTTACACAAGATTAATTATTTATTTTCACTACTCTCCATCACTCCCACTAACAAATGGTTTCAAACACTGGACACACTATCAACTCAATTTTATTGGAAAAACAAACAAAAAAAAAACTTATTCTACATTACCACCAACCACCCACATATTCCAAAAATTAATTAAATTCATTTAATTTAACACACTAATCCAGAAGTGCAGGGTTGGGAAGGACCAATTCCTTCACTATCGACAACTAAAATCCATAATCAAATCTAAAATGTATATAACCAACAATACACTTCTGCCTTCAGGGTTAATAAATGAAATTATTAAAATCACCATCTCAAAAAAATGAACTCAAAATTGTATAAACTCATAAACTCTATCCATGTCAGCTACTTGTATAACACTCCCAAACATAAAATGGGAAAGGGACTTGGATCTTCCCCAGACATTTGTTCACAATGCACTGTTGGTAGCACAGATGATTATTTGCATGCCATTTGGGACTGTCAACCAGTGTATTCACTTTGGAGGGCAGTCACAGAAAAACTTAAAAAAAAAACGTTTTTAACGGCCAAAAAAAAAAAGAATAGTTTCAATAAAACAGAGTGTAATGGTAAGGATGGTAATTTAATTTGGTTACGTCCCTACTTTAAGCTATTCTTGCAAGGGCATGGATATATTATAATGTTGCATTTCTTTCGCTAGGTGGTGACATTTCACGGGAATTCTGGCAACCAACCTGTAGTCAGTCCTAAATACTGTCCCGGGGTGAACAACAAGCCCGGCTACCTCTGTGAAACGGGCCATTGCTGTGGAGAGACCGGCTGCTGCACCTACTATTATGAACTGTGGTGTAGGTCAAATTTAAATGCACTTAAATTACCAAGTGATATTTTATTAACTAACCTCCTAATCACAAATAGCTGAAACGTTTTTGTTGTTTTACTCCTTATAGTTATGAAATAATTTTTTTGAGATTTAGATCAAATGAGCATTTCTCAAAGGTTTTCAAACCACCTAAATATATGGTTGATGTACTTTTCATCCTGCAAGATATATATATATATATATATATATATATCAGAAAAAACGATGCTACCGTTAACAGTAGAGAGTTTGGGAGCAGGCTGAAGCTAAGCTCTGTTCTCTGTGCCGGCTACTGCAGGGTTCTGGCTGCTGTCGACCGTGGTGATCCTGTTCAGCTGTTTCTGTGCGTACCGCCACCGCTGGGCCAAGCTGAGGCTCCAGCACCAGCAGAGACAGAGAGAAATCAACCTGATCGCCTACAACGGCGCCTGCAACTACCCCACCTCCATGCTGGACCTAAGTATGAACCCTCGACTCACTATCACTGTAGTCAGTCAGATTGGTGATTGTGGTCAGCGGAAGTCAGTGGACTTCAGTAGACAAGTCCACGGGTTTAAAGCCAACCTTAAAGTATGTTTAAAAGCTGTTTTAAATATTTCTTATCAGCTAAGCATTAAAGAAAATCCCGGTCAATAGCTTTTTGATAAAAAAGCTTCTGCTCAATGACAAAATAGCAGCAGAAAGTAAACAAATAGCTCAATAAGAGCTGGCCAAAGCTAGTAACCTCTGTATATAAGGGGTTTAGTGGAGCCCACTTCAACGGATATTTGTTTTTGACCCGACCAATCCCCTGCCGTAGGCTTCCTGGCTTCCTTCAAACTTCCGTCGTACGAGGAGGTGGCAGCTCAGCCCTGCACCCCTCCTCCCCCCTACAGCTCCGTCTTTGCCCTGCGAGGAGGAGGAGGAGGAGGAGGCGGGAGAGGAGGAGGTGCCCTAGGCGGCCCAAGCTCCTCCTACGGCCACGACCACCACCACCACCACCCTCACCCCCCCTGCCCTCCATACCCCTACCCCGGCCCCTACCCTCCTACCCACGGCCCTTACCCCCTCAGCCAGGGGCCGTACCCGCCCAGCCAGGCCCCCAGCCACGCCCCCTACCCCCCCAGCCACGGCCGCACCCCCGCCAGGAGCGCCATGACCTCCTCCCAGAGCTCCGATAACTACACCAGCTGCTCCTGCGAGTCCTGCTCCATCACCTCCCCTTCCAGCACCTCCTTCTCCGTGCAGGTGACGGACGAGACCTACGACAGCAGCCGCGGCTCCACTCCCGGGGACGGCGCCGATCGAGCCGTCGCCATGGCGTTGACCACCAGGCCCGGACGTTCGGCACCCCTCCCGCCCGACCCGTTCCCCGGCGCGGCCCCTGAGCCCGGGGGGGCGCCCCGCAGTGGAATGCAGCCGTCGTCTGCCGCCGCCATTGGTGGCGCGGGCCGCTCGTTTCCCGTGCTTTCCCTGGACCCCCCGCGGGGGGGGCCGCGCGCGCCCCGGGGCGGGCGCGGGGGGGGGGGGGGGGGGGGGGGCGGGCGGGGGGGGG
>JAOPJL010000116.1:11853690-11867706 GCA_027123545.1 Trisopterus esmarkii
CCCCGCCCCTGCCTCTGCCTCCTCGCCGGCCCCCTCCTCTGTGTCGCCGCCGGTCCACCCGCTGGTCGTGTCCGACCCGCTGGGGGCGCAGGCGGCCCGCCGGAGGGACGGGACGGGGGGCTCCTCCCCCCAAGGCCTGCCCCTGCCGCCCTTGCCCTTCCCCAAACACGCCCTCTTCTCCTCCAGCGTGGCGTTCTTTGAGCACCAGCGCTACGACCCAGGGCGCAAACAGGAAGTGGCCTCGCAGAGGGGAAAGGAGGAAGAGCAACGAGGAGGAGGAGGAGTAGGAGGAGAGGAAGATGATCTGGATGATGATGAGGATGAGGATGAAGATGACGAAGACCACTTCCGCCACCGCCGGCTGACGGGCGACTCGGGCATCGAGGTGTGCCGCTGCCACATCAAGCGGACGGAGGAGGAGGATCCCACGGCGGAGAAGGGCGGAGGCGGTAACCGGGGGAAACGAGGAGGAAGAGGAGGAGGGGGTCCTTTGGGAGACGGGGAGGGGGCGGAGGAGGTCCTGCACGACAGCGTAGACTGTTCCCTCCGTGCTCAGGCGGTGGCGGCGGCGGCGGCGGCGGCGGCGGCGGCAGGGGGGCGCCAGTACCAGCGAACGGAGACAACCGCGTCCTCTGGTCTGCCCCGCAAGGCGGGCAAGGCCACCGTCACCGTGGAAACGTCATGAGCTGGAGGTCTGGTGACGGGATTCATCTGAGGAAGAATTGAGGTACCGCAAAATCCCAGCGACAGTCGGGGCGGTTTACCGCGGGGCCTAGCAGCACCTTCTGCTGTTCAGGAACAGTGGGTCAAAGGATTGGCTAATAGGTGCCCAGCCTGCAACAATTGCTTGAATTTAAAGGCTGAATTAGAAGGTGTTAGCATGTTGCTAACGGCGACTGGAGATGGGTGGGTAATATGGAAGTGCATTTTACTTGCTGTTCTTTTTTTTTTTTTTTTACTTTTCTTTCCCACACAGACCGGACTCTGTAAGGAAATGGCTTCTGGGTCACCTTTTATATCCGTTTTCTCCATGATGTATCTTCAATACACTGCAAGTAAGGAAAACAGCATATACACACACATACAACACGTATACAGACTCACACATACACCCACACACATTAGTACATTTTCTTTTATGATTTACCTTCCTAACTTCTCTGTCCTTGAATCCAGCTGAGCATGTGACTGCCCAGTCACACGCAGATTCATTTACTTTATCAATCCTCACAGTTTGAACCCCATTGCTATTGAACAGTCGGTTTATTGTATTATAATGAGGCTAGATGGACTGTTGTTTATAAACAAAAAACCTTTCTCTGAAACATAGATAGAGATCACCCATGATCTGTTAAGGATGAATGGAAGACTGTTATTGTGTACTTATGAATTGTACAACAGAAATACTTTCTAGATTTATTGCATTGGTTGCATTGACTGTTGACCACATTGAGGGTTCCAATATTTTTTTAATGTACTTATTCATTTTATAAATAACTGCCAAATTGTGCAGTTCCACAACGTGTTTTCATGGTGATTAGAGATGTAATTTATTGGTTCTGTGAATTATGGCATTAATAAGCATTTTGCCTTTAACAAATATTTTGTTTACTATCGCCCATCTACAACTTTTGGTTCGGTTGTGACACTACGCTATCAGGTTCAGCTTTAGGTTGCTTTTCTTTTTTATTTCAGAGGCAATAATGAAAGCACTAATGGGAGAGAAACAACGATTTTACATATTTAAAGTACATGTCTTTAGCACACTGTGTCTTTCCTCCCTCATTCAAGATGGCCGAACTGAAAAGAAAGACTCAAAACAAAACAAAATATCTACTTGGGTGACAGCTTTATAATGGAACTAAAATCCCTCTTCGTTTTGATTGATATTCAAATGTATTGTGTCACTGTTACCTTTGTAATAGCTTAGTTAGGGGAACTTCAACCTAGTCTCAACTCTTTAAGAGCGCCCCTCCCCTTCCACCCTAATGATGGACTGTTTTTATGAGGCAGGAACTGTTTATAAAGCAGGCGTTCTTAGCGCAGCTTTCACCCACATATACCACATGAATGTATATGCATTTGCAATGACAAGAAGACAGACTGTTTACGATCACAAACTTGTTTGGCATGTGAAATCTTCACAGAGGACACTCGGAAAGCAACCCTGACTGTGTTTATTGTGATCTTTTTCGTAGGAATATGTACACGCAAGATAAAGTGGTGTGATCTACCATGTACTTGTGGTCATGCTCTTAGCATATGAAACATGATTGATATTTTTTTTTGGTTAAGTTCTTAGCTAACTGATTTCTATAGCTAAAACGTGCAGACAATTAAATAGTAAAAAAAAAGTTACAATATTTAATGTGGCTCCAAACATACATTCAGCGCCTCACTTTTGCTTGAGAACATTTTGTATTTGTGATTTCTTTGAGTTGGTTGAAAAGTATGCCGAGGCCATATTAAGGAATCACAATTTGCCTGGAGCTTACCTCTCACCTTCCTATCATTAGTTTCCACAGCATCTGGGTTTTTCTTTATTCTCGAAAATATATAGTTTAAGGATGACTCAAGGGCTGGATGTGAAAATGTGTCCCGACGGAAGAGGCAGATAATTAAGAGACAGTGATGTCCTAATCAAGGTGAATATAGCCTGCAACGTACAGGCTAATATTCTTCTCATTTCCACTGCTTCTTCACTACTGTACATTTTTGTATAAAAGAAATAGATAAATATCTAGTATCACAACAATCCCTTTTTTCCCATTGGGTTGGGCTTTTAAAAGAATATTGTCTCTTGCAGTATGTATATTGTGCCTAGAAGATAATATATTTTGCGTTAGACATGTCATCAGTGTGCTGCTATGTATGTGTCTCCCGTTTGGCTGTATGTACTCGTATACCAAAAATTTACTTTTGTTTTCTATCAACACTTAAGCAGTCTCTTTATAAAATATTCTCAGTACAACGTACACACACGAGACTTGCAGAACTAGTATTTAGCAATAGAATAGTAATCACACCTTTTTCCCTTGTTCAAGTGAGCATTTGACAAAAAGAAAAGGACTTGTGAAAGTTGTGAAAATAAGTTTACCTCGTAATGCTGCCCTGTATTTGGCAGAGGGCATGGCTCATTGATTGTACCTGGCTCTTTATTTGGCATGAACAACGGCTCGTTGTTCTCCGACTAGGTGGAAGCAGACTTTATCTGTGCCCGTTCTGATACTGAGTTTGCCCAGTAAGACACTTGAGCCAAAGTAGTTTGTTCTCTCTTGCCTTTTCTAAGTGTGCGTGTGTGTGTGTGTGCGCGTTTGTGTGTGAGTGTGTGTGTGCGCGTGTGCGTGTGTGTGTGTGTGTGTGTGTGTGTTTGTGTGTGATCTCCCCTTTCATTACTACCGACAGGCCAAGGCCCAATGTAAGACTGTTACCTCGCTAAGAAATGACTGCAAAGGACTGTTGACTCAACTTTTTTCCAGATCGTATCTATTCTATATTTGTACTATCTCATTTTAAAACGGTAAAAGATAGACCAGTTTATTTAGGTGAAGAAGGGAAAAAAATAAGATAAAACCCCTGTTATGACAGGATGTCATACTTTTTATTTATTTTTCCATGTAGAAATTAACATTTCTGTTAGCTTACATGAATTGCAAGTGAGCAGTAGACTCTTTAGCAGCATCTTACGTGGTTGTAGGTGGAATAGTTCAAAGTAATATTAGCGAACATGTGATGTACATTGAGGGTATCCTATTGTGCAATTATGACTTCTGCTCTTATCCGTGTAGCATACATGTATAAGAGGAAAGAAATTGGTGGTGTTAAATTAAAAACCATTGCAGCTTATCTTGAGGCAAAAGGTGATTATTGTTGGTGTTAGTTAACATGATAATATTTATCAGCGTTGATATCTAAACCTAGGCCTTTTTCAATAGTATGTCAGAACAGAAGAAAAATATCCAATTGTACATTTGTTTACCTGTTGTGTATTGTACTGAAAATCCTGATGCATATTCTACTGTAAATGCTCACAGATAAATACATTCACTTTATTGGTGCCTAGTTGCTTGCACCCATCATGTCTTTTTTGATATAGCTGTCTTGTAACGGTTGATTTGGCATTTTTAATGTATATTTTCTTGATTTTGGGTTATCCACTGTATTACATAAACATTTGCATCTCTTTATTCAACCGAGACTTTGGATCCTGTGTCAAAAATAAAAGGTACCTCGTGCTATCCATCTAATGAATATTTATTTTGAACAATAATGGGAAACGGTGGATGTGAGAAAGCATTACACCGTAGCGCTATGTTGATCACATCCAGTCAGTGCACACGTCGTCCTTTCTGTTCAGTTTGGCCGATCGGACAAGATTGATGTAGGGGGCGGGGCGGGAACAACACAGCTCAACAACACGTTTGTCAGTTTGTTGGTCTACCTCCTACGGTCAACTTATAATATGTACTGTAAATGATCCCCGTGACGTCGTCGCGGGTACTATTAAAAAACCAGCGAGTACAATTATCAATGGGACTCAGGCTTCTAACCATCAGAAATATGTAACGTTATAGAATAAAAATGCATCTAATGGCTTGCATCGTTTAACTATGTTATTAGTGCCAGCATTATCATTCAAGCTACGCTTAAACACGTGTTTAACAATTGCTTTTAAGAGTGAGACGTAAAAAACTACGGGTGTCAACATCGTATATCTGCCATTGCCATAGTTGTTTTTAATCTTCTGCATGCTATGGATTGCTGTTCTGTGATTGGTTAGCGTGAACGGCACCTGCCCCCTGTATTAACCAATCCCATCCAGCGTTGTGTCCACGTGACTCCGCCTCGACTCAGGCTACTTCCAAAGTTAAAAACAGACTTTGTTTATCTTGCAGGCTGCTCGTTGAAATGTGCTTCGATTAGCCATTTTCTTTCAAGCTGGTTGTTTTGACCGAATATTTCGAACACTCCTACTGGAGTGTTTTAGTCTTCATTTGCGTGTTTAATTGCATGCTATTTTGCATCATTTTTTCTAGTGTTATATTATATTCTCATTGTATCATCGAGTGAGCAAAAAAAACAAGAATTAGACGACGAGTAGGGCTTATATTTAGAACGCTTTTTGTCCAATTATTAATTTAAGATACCATTTTAGGTATTGTTTGTTGAAATTTCATTCGCAAAACCCGTCGGGATCGCAGCTATTTGACAGAACGTATAATAAAAAATAAACAAACAGCCTTTACAGAGCGCCATGGCGACCGAAGTGGAGACTTGGTCCACCGCTCAGCAACACGAGGGTGAGTTATCTTTACTATTAACCCAGTGCTTATTAATCGTTTCGATAACGATCGCATGCAAACGCGTCGAAGGACACATTGAATTCGGGTTGTGTGAAGACGGTTGCGTTCTGCAGTCCATTGTCCAAGAAAGGGATGGGCTGCGATACCAGCCATGCTCCATGTGCTCTCAAGCCCCCCGCAGCCCTCTGCGTCGTCAGCTGCAAATCTGGACCATGCCGTTTGCTTCCTCCACTGGGATACTATTTTACGCTAGTATATTTGATCGTGCAGTATTTTGATGGACTTTTAAAATGGTGCAAACCTATACGACAAGATTAGTACGCGGACTGTGTTTGATTGGTCGAAAACAGCAGTCACTTCCGCTCCGATGTGTGATTTGTTTGTGTGACCATTTTTAATGTGGTGCACGGAAATTCTTAGGGTTTTTGTTCCTTTTTTTATAAATTGGGCGAGTGTTTAAACAAAGGCGTGACGTATATATATGTTCGCTTGGCTTGCATGTCGTGGTGGAGCATTCGTAGCATACTTAGAAATATTCCTGCTCACTGTATATCCATTCAGTACAATGGTGACGTAAGCATGCACTACTCTTTACCTTTTCGACCAATAGGAATGCGACAAATTGTAATGTTGTTGTGTTTTTGAAAGTTACGTAACGTGTCTTTGCTTTGAATACAGTCTGCAACCAAATCAACCATTAGACATATTTCAAAATATGCAACTTTTTGTTATATTTTATTCTAGTTTGCTCCACATGATGCATCCAGACCTTTGCATTCACTCTGTACAGCATGTACTCATATCCATATTGGCAATAGCCTGTTTGCAAAACAGCTCAATAAAGTCTAGATTAATATATGATTATGGTTATTATTTCTAAAGCTATCACTGTTAAAAGCATCCTGTCTGCGGTTTAAAACCCCCCAAAGTAAACATGTTTGCGTCGTTTCTGGAGGATCAGAATCTGCTGGGCCTAGGTCTTAAGAGCGCCTTTGAAACTCCTTAGATAAACATCAAGAGGAAAGCTTTATGGAGTGGCCTTAATGCCATAAATGTCGGGCCTGGTTTCCTCATGGCCTGCTGACTAAACAGAATGCTACAGCCTGCTTGTTGCTCTGCTGTCGACCCAGCGGGCCCACTGCTCACAAACACACAGCGTACTTTGTGTACGTCTTCATGTTTGGGATCAGAATGTGCGGACCAGTCGCCACGTGCGACTGTACTCTGTGTTTTAGTACATTGGGGAAGTGGCTCGTTGGTGGAGTGTTTTTGACTAAGGCCACACTGCTCCGCTGCATGTACTGCACGGCATGGCTCTTGATCGTTTCTGGTATTCTGGTTATTCATCCTAGAAGTTTTCACAATTCACCAAAAAGCACATTTTGTTCCAAGATAAATCTCAAACTATATTTTAGCATTTTTAAAAGCTACGTGTATCTTGTTCATAATGACCGTTGAACAGTTGGCACCACACCCACCTCTGCCCTATAGCTGCCAGAGATCAGCGATATGTACAGTATGTATTCCCTGTTATGTGCTTCTATACTTCTCAATTGGCAGGGCATGACATTTACACCGCCAGGGTTAGATGTGTGTGTGTTTGTCCCCAATACTATGTACAGTGGTAAAAAGTATGTACATTTCCTAAGAATGCGAATGGAGCACTCTTCACCCAAAATAAGCCATGTTGCTTTTCTCGGCTGAAAGACTACACTTCTATTAATAAATCAATTTGTATATATAGGTGGTCATGAGGGATAGAACATACACATCTAAGGAAAGCTTTTAATCTAGGAAACCAGCTCCACAAGTCTAGCAGCCATGTGTCATAGAGCAACATATGTATGCTCAACTTACTCTTGACTTGCACTATGCCTTTTTTAACTCGGCTATGCTCAGTCTTGTTTTTCTATAGTTTCGCAATCTCTTGCCTTCCCCTTCAGCCTTGACTTTCTTTTAAATTTTTTTTTTCTCCTCTCGCTGGCCTGCATCTCAGCTTGGAGCACGGCCATTGGCCGGTCCCTAATTTACTGCTCTGGCGGGGTCGTGGCATATAGCCTGCGTGAGGGAGCAGGAGCGGAACCCAAGAGGAGTCCACGGGACACGTGCGCACTTGTTTACAGCAGAGCGGCTAGTGACTGGTTATCCCAGTGCTACAGGTTAAATCTGGGCTGTAAGCCCACACCGCACTAACTCGCCTTCCCTTCGCCTGCATGTTTGTATTCCTTACAGAGAACTGTGGTCATGCAAACTGTGGCCGTAGTAGAATTTATCCTTTATAAACTCGACCACAATCATGCAACAGTCCACACGGTGTTGCATAATACTTGTTGTATGGAAGTAACCAAAGAGAATAACTGAATAGGCCGCGTCCATTGCTTGTGTATGAGGGCAGCAACTGTCGAGTTTGGCAGACACAGCCGAGTATGGATACACAGAGTATTCATTACACGACTCTCCAGTATTTTGTCCTCGTTGCCCCCCCCCCAACCACCTACAGTACAGTACGGTCATGTGACTGGAGTGAGTGCCCACGGCAGCCATATCAGGCAGAGCATCGGCCTCCTCCGCTGGTATGGACGGAGAGCACACGAAAACGGCTGAAGAGAATAAAAACAGATCCCTGCAGTCAGCAAGTTTTGTGCTGCTCTCCCACGCACGGGGCCATCTGTGGCATACCACCGGGCTCTGATGTGGTTGCTCCCCGCCCATCTGGGGGCTGCGTGTGTTTGGGTGCAACCTTTCTTAAGCACCTGACTGTTGGTTAAAAGGGGAAAGAAGTATGGTTTGTCTTTAAAGAGTTCCGGTTTTGTACACATGGCAACCGTTTAAGGTTTTATGTTTCGGTTGTGCGATTATCAGATGAGACAGGCCGCCAAGTGTTGCCTTGTGATATGCGAGTCTGCAGATAGTGGATAATGCGATACTAGCGATGTGTACAGCCAACCTCCAACAGTACCATCTCATCCAAGTACAGAGCTTTTCGATAATGTTGCTTGGTGCACATCACGTTTAGTCGTCTATAGGTCGGTTAAAACAATGAATGACCCACTCAACTTTTTCTTTAGCATCTGGTGTGGGTTAAAACCGTATCTCCTTTCAAAAGCAACATTGTCAACATAGCGTACCTGAATAGGAGAAGAGGTTTACTGGCTGCTGCTCAGTGTGTATTTCGTGTTGTGTCTTGTTGTTCTTGAGGTTTAGTTGAACCGAAGCTATGCTGTTTGCTTCATACTATAAATGCAACTGATTGCATAGAAAATTACTTGGGCTGAAATAAACTGCCAATCGCTGTTCTCTTCGAGAAGGTCATTTTAGTATTATTTTATCTACAGAGTTTCCAGTGGGGGATAAAATACATTGGTTGACATGTGCGCTAAAGGGGCCGTGTCCTTTGTGGTTTCCTCTCATCCAATCACCAGGCGTGTTTGCTCTGGACGGTGACATGGCGGCCTACGACGACGACCTGAACGACTGCGAGGTCAACGGTAACTGGACGCCCCAGGAGAAGGCCCTCCACGAGGCCCGCCTGAAGGCCAAAGCCAAGCGCCGGCTGCGCAAGTCCTCGTCCCGCAACTCCACCAGCGACTCGCTGTCGGAGTCGGGGGAGCTGGTGCCCGGTGGGGACAGTCCCAAGGGGAAGGTCAACGCCAACGACCGCAAGTCACGCACCGGCAAAGGACGCGGCCTGCCCAAAAAAGGTCTGTTTAAAGACCTGATGACCGTTAACATGTGTATGCAAATATATGTGTAATGACCAATGGGATCTGCTTAGGATTGTTCTGATGTGCAGCCTTTATGTAGCGATAGCCATCCTTTCCCCTAGTAATCATATTTGTTCTAATATCAACTCACATATTTGTAGAACGTTTCACTAAACCCAAGGACGAAGAACGTTAATCTGAGCCTGGTCCATGTAAGAGACTGTTGTCTGATCGGCTGTTTGTCTCCCAGGTGGGGCCGGTGGGAAAGGAGTGTGGGGGGCCGCTGGGATGGTTTATGAGGTTGAGGAGCCCGACGCAAAGGACCCCAACTACGATGAAGTGGCGCAGGTCAGTACACGCCAACTCCCTGTCTGTCCAACTCACTCTCTGTGCGCCGGGTTCCCCATGAAGAAAGTTGAGTTGAGGGGGAAGTGCTTCTGAGAAAGAGGCTAGCGATGGCCGAGGGCTGTACCCTATGATCTGAAGAAAGAGGTCGGCGTGTTGAGTCGTTTCAGATTCATCTGTCAAACAATCATGTGTGTTTACAAGAAATAATCATGGGTGATCACAAAGAGGTGTGTTTCATGTGGAATCTAACGAGCAGATTTCAACTTAAAACGTTAATTTAGCAAACTCGGTAGAAACGGTAGAAATACACCCAAAACAAAGTCTCTACTCCGCTCAAGCTCAGCAACGGGTGATATTCAACGCGGAGCGACTGGGTCACTCCACAGCCAAATTCTAGCGGGGTAAACTGAAAACTGAAACTCCTAAACAATGGGGCACGAAGAGAGGCGACCGCCGGTCAGGTTCCGCCAGGTGACCCCGCCAGACCCACGGTGACTCTGACTGCAGAGTCTGCAGTGCCTTGCGCTCTTGCACGCACACGGGCGTACACAACAACAACAAATCACAACAGAGTTATGAGGAGTATGCACCTCGCCTATAGACAGCTGTGGGAAGCCCTGCAGTGTGTGTGTGTGACATGCTTGTGGTGTGAGCCAATGTCGCACGCCCACAGGTCAAATCATGTTATTGTATCCATCTGTTTGCACCAATGAGGGACCTCTGCCCCTGTGGAGACGAGAGGACCCCACGTTGTAACTGACGTCAGTTCACACACGGAAAACAAACAAACACGCATACGCTCTCCGTTGTGATGAACTGCGCTCCGAGCTGCCCTCTCTGTTCTTGAATAGCGAGTCTCACACAAAACCCAATTGTTCGCTGTACTTACGGGACACAGAGTCCAGACAGTGGACAGAAAGCACCCCCCCCCCCAGCCCATAGTCTAATGTGATGGTCTATTCTGCTGGTGTGTAGTCGCCGGTATCCACACACTCCGATCACTGTGTCCCCATCACAATCACAGTGTTTTGACCTTCTGAGGCGCTAATCAAACCAGAGCGAAGGTGATGTTGAGGCTTTTCGGTCACGCGTCGGCCAGTGTGGACTCGTGGTTGCCCACGGGAATGGAGCGTCTGGTCTGGCCGCCCCACTTGATATCAAACAGTCTTGGGTCATGCAGTTTCTTTCCAAACTCCCTTGGTTCCCGTGTGGCTTTAGGTAAACAGCCATGGGTGGCCCAGGGGAAACGCCCTGAGCAAAACCAAAACACCCACCACTTTTTTTATTTTTTTTTTGAAGGGTGGGATAGGAGTTGAATTGCGTAAACGCAGTATAACTAAATTCATACATCAACTGCATCAATTTGGGGAGGCATAAACAACTGCTAGTGAGCAAAGCAGTGTGTTTTATTTATTAATGTCTTGTGTAGACCGACATCGCTCACTTCCTAGGCTCAGTGCTTTTCATAGAGGGAACTGGAAAAGGCGTGTGCCAGGGCTCCTTTGTTCTAGGAGTGACACCGGTGTTCATTATGAAGTGGTGCATATTTGTGCGGTGTCCACACGTGTTGCATCAGAGCACTGAATCATCTGTTCTATTCAGCGCTGAAAAAATACTTCTGCTTTGAGCCCTCCCTGAGTTAAATTTCTCCTCTGTCGTAAATGAGTGAATCCTCTGCAAATGAAAAATTTTAAATAATGTTCTTGATTTATATAATTATGATTAGTGTGTCAATATACACATACAGGTATTTCGACCAGATGAGAGAAGTGCATATAACTGAATTGTAAATCCAACTGAAATTGTAAAGCATGTTTGTCTGTGTCTCTACACAGGGTGACACAGTGTACGCCACGGTGGTGCCGGAGCTGGACGAGAAGATGCTGGAGAAGACGGTGAACCCCATCGTCAAGGAGTACTTTGAACACGGAGACACTAAAGAAGTCCAGGTAATGTGAAGCGACACGAACACGCATCACGAGAAGGGCTTTGTCCATCCAGAAGCTATATGCATAACGGACTAGATCAGTGGTTTTCATCCTTTTTTGGTCCGTGACACTATTTTGGGTTCAGAATATTTTGTGACCCCCCCCCCTCTCCAGACCTCTCAAGATTTCTGTGCATCTCTGCTTCCACACATCATTTGAACCCAATCAACCACCCACATTGGTATCAGGAACGGTTGGGGTACACTGCTCTAGATGTAGATACCCCAGCATGAATCAACCTACAGACCATGTGCCTGATATTGCAGTTCTTTTTACATTTATATTGATATTAAGTTTAACAGAACAATGCAGCCATCAAAGCTACTAATTTGAATGTCTTTCCCAATGTAAAATTCACATTTCCCCGGATAATCCATTGAGCCAATGTAATAGTCTCTCTCTCTCTTCTCTCGGTCTCCTTGCCCCAGGCTTTGTTAAAGGGCCTAAACCTGGGCGCTCACAAGTTCGAGTTCTCCTCCCTGGCTCTGTGCCTCTCCCTGGAGGGCAAGGCCAGCCACCGGGAGCTCACGTCCCGCCTGCTGTCCGACCTGCTGGGCAAGGAGCTGTCCCAGGCCGACATGGCCCGCGCATTCGACAAGATGCTGAAGGAGCTGCCCGAGCTCATTCTGGACACCCCGGAGGCCCCCAAGGTAGGCAGCAGGGCCGGGGAAAGGAGACGCAGAGAAAAAACGCCGCCAACTGTGGTGACTGTGGTGGCAATGGATAGCGGCAGCTGTCGATGGGCTAGAAATTGGTGTCGGGTGATTTTTTTACTGCTATGTGGACATGATACTAGTCGGACCAATCAGAAGAAATTGTAATGGCAATGTTGTGTGTGAATTTGAGTATCTTTGCTAGTAGAATAAATTATATCTACTCAAAACTACTTTTAATTGAGGGGGAGACCAGGAAAACACACCCAGTGTGTACATGCATGCACATGCACCTTTTTGGAAGACATGACGAGATTGACTGGTGTGTTTTGTGCCCCAGATGTTGGGACAGTTCCTGGCCCGAGCCATAGCGGACCACGTGCTGCCCATGGTGTTCCTGGACTGCTACAAGGGCAAGGTGGACTGTGTCCACGCCAGGTAAGGGAAACCATAACCTCATCGCTCATTTATTTCCTCTCTTTCATAGTGTGTAATACAGTCGGTCAAAGGTGTGTCGGCTCTATCATACTTCTGGACGGACACTCCTACAAGGGATGTCTCCAGTTGATTTCAAACAAAATGGCTTGGCATTACCAACCGGCCCCACCCCTGGTGGTCACACCCTTTTGAGTCAAAGCATTACATTTTCAAGGTGTGTGAGAATCGATTCTTTTTTTTTTTGCTTGTTTTTTCTCTCCACTCACGCTTCTGCGGATGCCGTCTTTCCAGGGCGGCGTTGGACCGCGCTGCCGTGCTGCTGTCCATGAAGCGGGAGATAGTACGGCTAGACAACGTGTGGGGTGTGGGCGGTGGGCTGCGGCCTGTCAAGCATCTCGTCAAGGAGGTGAGCCCCCCTCGTCTGGCACAGTGCCCCGATGATAGGTGGCTTCAATCAGACATTGTTGAGGAAGATTTGGCTTGGAGGATTGATTTGCTAATGAGGGGTTGAGTAAAGGGTGGCAAGTTGTGTTTTAAAATCGCCTCGGTTTTGGGTCACAAAGTATCGTGAACATCGGATGAAGACTCATGGGGAAAGTATTGAATGTGAATCTTTTTGCTCTCTGATAGCAAATGCATTCTGGGTAAAGTGTGCGACCTGCAGTCATGCTTGTTCAGCAGAAATTGACGTTGACGGGATGTTGGATCTCCTAAACAAAAGGGAGGAGCACGCCATTTATATGCACCCACAACATCAAACTTGCACACACAACACAACATACCTAATTATCTACAGTAATAAACACACACCACTTATTGGCGATGATAATACACCAGCAAGGTAGGGTTATATTGGCGTATTTGGAGCATGCTCCTGGGCTTTTTAAAATGACTAAATATTTTGTACAACCTCAGGAGTTTAAAGTGTGGTTTGTTTGAAGAAGAGGCTGGCTTCTTCCTATTTTAGCTTGTCTAGTCTCTCGCTAGCTTAAATGCATACAGCCAACGTGAGTTCAGAGGCCATGCAAAAATAAAAGGCTCTCATTAAACGTTCACTTAAAAGTTCAACCCTGTAGTTATCTGAGCTGTGCTGTATGTCTGTGAAAAACATGTTGGTAAGAGTTTGCTCTTCAGCCCTCTGTGCTCGGTACAGCCAGTATCTGTAAGATAAACGAATGATTCTGATAGAACAAAGTCATGATTGTTTTACCTTTTATGGCATCTTAAATATCTACCCTTTTTATGACATACAAATTCTGTTTGTCAATGATGAATGGGCACTTAGTGGTCTGCAAATTTGTTATTTGCACCAAAGCATGATTTATCCAGCTCCTAATAAAGTTAATTTAAATGGTATGCCATTCTCCAGCAAATGCAAGATCTTTTTACATGCATGCCTGGTATTCACCAAAAAAATTGAAGTCAGCTGAAGAGTGCCTCAATTTGCTGCCTTCTCTTACCCAGTACCGTGTCAGAGATTGCACACATTATACATTTGAACTTTCCTCAAAACAGTGTGTGTGTGTGTGTGTGTGTGTGTGTGTGTGTGTGTGTGTGTGTGTGTGTGTGTGTGTGTGTGTGT